>MU604196.1:0-11077 GCA_025201845.1 Martensiomyces pterosporus | reverse complement strand
ATCCTTCCATATTCAATGGCTTCGTCATATACCCGTGTCAGCCTGGGAAGACGACTTGAGGCATATTGGATTTGTAATACGGCTCTTGGGTTGGTCTACTCAGAACTGTACCTAAATGGCGTCAAGTCCACCATGAATCACAACATCCATCGTACATAACGGTGCAGATTCTGACAAGTGTCCACTTCTCAACTATTCCAAGGATCAGTATAAAACGCATAGCCTGAGCTGGTTCTCTCAACATATTATCATCCAACGATCAAGTAGCTCAACTGCTCAAATCACCAGTTTCAATATATCCAAATTCTTCAACCCTCAACTATGCACCCTACCGAAATCCCGACTGCACCGGCAAACCCGCTTGCAGCGCAACAACACCACCCCCAGTGGCCGAACCTCTGGTGAGGCGAGCTACAACAATCGGCCGATGTACAATTACAAATGAGTTTACGGGTGCAGTCAGGATTTCTGAAGGGTGCATGGGTGTTCTGCTGCAAGCGGGTTCGCCGGTGCAACGTCTCGGCTGATGGGGTGCATTGGAGGGAGTGACGTGTATGTAGGTGTTATTCAACGACACAGAAAACTACTCAAAAATGGATGGTGAATCTCATGCTCGACGCTGTATCCTCCGTTGCGTTTATATCCGTCCAGCTCCTCACCTCGTTGTACTCTTGTCATCGTATCTGCCACTGCTCTCTTGAACCACCAGCAGCACTTGATGCATAGCGTAACCATCGCTTACCCTCATCAGGATAAATAACAATGGCACCTATGACACGATTCCAGTTACTAAGCCTCCATAAACCAAAGTGTAAAGCCACTTGCCCCCACGCTAAGCGACATTTCGAGCAAGTGATTCAACAAGACTCTATGGAGACACGATATGACGAAGCTGCCGAATTTGGATATACCAGTTACGGCATAACAGACTTGCTTAACTAAACATTTCTAACCGGTATGCCAAGCATGTTGCCTAAGGGAAAGAAAATGCTACAATAGACTACGCGTTTTGGCGGAAAAAACAACAACAACAGAAAAGTAGAAGCTTCAGCAGCCTACATTTGATTCAAGGTGATTCGATGCTTTGTCCTCCGACCCATAGATTCTCTGTCACTTTTATGCCTGCTCAGCTCCCTACATCGTAATGCTCTTGACATGGTCGGTGCCATCGCGCTCTGGACTCACCAGCGGCATTCATGACAGCACGTCAGCCACTAAGCCACCATATGAGCAGGTACACGGCCACTCACTCACCCACCCACAGTGGCTCTTCGAGCAATCGCACATTCAGACTTTCATGGAGACGCGACGCCCAGCGCCAAACCAAAATACCACGCTTGCATTGCAGTTTCAGAGAGGCACTAATAATAGCGCTGCCCCGAGCGACAAACAGTGAAACACATTCTGCAACCGCGGCCATCTAAATGTCGGGCAAATCGCCAGTTTGGTCCTCGCCACTTCATCGTGCGCCAGAATGCCCAAGCCAGCAGCCAAAGATGGTGCTGGCGGAAGCAAAGTAGCTAGGGGCAAAACTTCCTTTGGTTCAATGCTCGCTCTTTGTTATCTCAGTGCGTGCAGCCGTGTTTGCACTTAGAGGCGTCTCTAAAGCATTCTGCTGAATTCGCTATAGACCTAGCCCGGTCTACGTTTATAAAGCTGCTGTCCAGACGTTTATCAGGGAGATGGCATTGGCAAAGCAGTGGGACTTTTTATATTGGATCTATGGTGATACGTAGGTGAGAGGTGCAGCTTGTGCTGGCGCATTTTTCCCTCTAAGGTTTAAGCATAAAGGGTATCATCATGTTTGGTTTGCCGCTCCTTCACATCAGCACATCACGACACGAGCAAGGTGGGGATGTCTCCTTCACATCAGCACATCACGACACGAGCAAGGTGGGGATGTGCTGGTCTGCTGATTGTGCTAATATTGACAGCAGCATCCGTTTTTTTTTTTTGCTTCGAAAAGGCCTCCTGGTCGCCTATCAATAGTCTTCACAGCTCCAAATATCACTGATATCTGTTTTGCATGCACACGGTGCAGACTAAGCACACTATTGGTGATGCCGATTGGTGGAAACTGCAGGCTGTGAGATAACGTGTATGTGGTTGATGTTAGTGTCTAACACGGAATATTTAACATACAGTGACCATTTTTAATAAGCCGTCTACGAGCGTACAGGGGCCATGCTCAGGTGTTCAAGGGGGATTCAAGAGGAGCTTAGTATTTTTCTTCTTTTGTTGGACCAGCTGGCTTGTTGAGGAGAGACAGTAAAGCGTGTGCGCTTCTTTCTTTCTCTTGTGCTGTCAGGTGCTCACGGGGTTTCTGCTCTATTTTACTTTCGCAGGCCAATGTCAAAAGACGGACGATCATGTTGTTTGTAGGCTGAGTGGGTTGAAAGAAACAGCCGGAGGTTACCCAGCGGCAGCCTTGTGCAACCACCATGGCATTCATAAGAAATAGCAAGGCAGGCATGCCATCCCAGCGGCTGGGCTGAGTTCCATCCACTCTCCAACAGCCGCAAGGGATACGTCAGTGCTCTAGATCCCTTGCATTTTTGCTGTCGTTGTACTGTGTGTGTGTGGGTGTGGGTGTGGGTGTTGTTTCTGCCAGGAGAGGCGGCGGGGTTCACAGCGCTATTAAAAAGCATCGTTCTCTTCCACTGCGTTGCCCAGAAAACTCGCTTCCCTTTGTTCATAAAGGCTATATCGTTGTCGCTATTGCTGTCCTGGTTATATTTTCCTCACTAAATAGCCGATTTGACTCGATTGACAAAAAATGTCTGAAACCGGCGATTCTCGCAGAAGCTCTATGGAGCTCATCGGAGCCAAGGCTGGAACCGCCATGCCTGTTGAGATGCGCCAGGCACTGCACCTCCGCGGCCTGGTTCCCTCCAGCATCGAGAACTTTAGCAAGCAAGAGCTGCGCGCTTATGAGCAGCTGCAGGCCAAGTCCACAAGCCTCGAAAAGTACCAGTTCTTGGCTGGCCTGCGCTGCATCAACGTCAACCTCTTCTACCGCTTGGTGCTCAACCACCTCAGAGAGATTGCACCATTGATCTACACTCCCACTGTCGCCGAGGCGTGCCTGAACTACTCGCACATTTACCCGTTCTTGTACCCCGGAAAGACATCTATCGGCCTCTTCATAACTCTTGACGACGTTGAAAACATCGACGCTGTGATTGCAAACTACCGCGAGTCCATGCAGGAGGTCGTTGACCCTGAAATATCCGTCATCACCGATGGGTCGCGCATCCTAGGCTTGGGTGACTTGGGTGTCAACGGAATGGCCATTCCCATCGGCAAGCTCCAGCTTTACGTCGCGGCTGCTGGCCTCAACCCAGGCCGCACCTTGCCCATCACTCTGGACTTTGGCACAAACACCGAGCAGTACTTGAACGATCCCTTGTATCTCGGGACCCGCCAGCGTCGCCCTGACGATGAAACAGTAAGTATACGTTGGTGCCGATTTTCTTTTATCGCTCCTCTACATTGCAGCCCAGCTTGCCTGACACCACTTCGCCCTATGACATGCATGATGAATCTCAATTTTGGGGGAAACAAAAGGCACTCCATTCTGGTTCAGGCTGTCTGGTATCGGGCGTTCATTGTGACACTGAACAAAGCAACCCAAGGAACCACGCACCCCACTCTCTTTGCTTCCGCAATTTACCTGCCCGTCTTGGCTACGTAGTTCTATGCTGCCACCGAAAAGGTCATCAGCGCCCTCCACAAGGCGTTCCCCGGAATGCTCATTCAGTTTGAAGACTTTAGCACTGACCACGCTTTTGAGCTCTTGGAGCGCTGGCGCAACAAGATCCTGTGCTTCAACGACGACATCCAGGGCACCGGCTCGGTCATCCTTGGCGGGTTCATCTCTGCCGTGCAGCAAGCCGGAATTCCTCCAAACTGGCAGCGCATCCTCTTTGTCGGTGCCGGATCTGCTGGTGTTGGTGTGGCCAAGCAGCTGGTTGACTATTTTGTCATCGAGCACAAGATCCCTGAGGAGCAGGCCAAGGCCATGTTCTGGTTTTTCGACTCGCGCGGCCTGATCACTGCCAACCGTGGCGACAAGCTGGCTGACCACAAGGTGTATTTCGCTCGCCACGACAACAGCGAGGCTCAGTGCAGGACATTGGAGGAGACCCTGGAATATGTCAAACCCACGGCACTCATTGGTCTGTCGACCGTCTACAGGATGTTCAGCGAGAGGATTCTCAAGCGCATGAACGAGATCAACAAGGTGTCGCGCCCGATCATCTTCCCTCTCAGCAACCCCGAGACCAAAGCCGAATGCACGTTCGAGGAGGCCATGGTTCACACCAACAACCGCGTTCTCTTCGCTTCTGGCACTGCTTTCCCCAACTACATTGTTCCCGAAACGGGCGAAGAGCATGTGCCTGGCCAGGGCAACAACATGTATGTGTTTCCAGCCATCGGTCTTGGTGGCGTGCTTGCCAAGCCAAAGACAATCACTGACAGCATGATATTTGCCGTGTCCAAGGCACTGGCCAGCTCACTCACCGACGAGGAAAGAGCCAGGGGCGAGCTGTACCCGCGTATCGAGCGTATCCGCGATGTGTCTGCCGCGCTTGCTGCCGCCTTTATCACGCAGGCTGTGCGCGAGGGACTCGTTGAGGAGAAGCACTGGACAAAGATTATTGATGCAAGCTCTCCAGAGGCACGGAACCATATTATTGACGGGTCATTCTCTAGAAGAGTACTGGGCGAGGTCAAGACACTCATGTGGTCGCCAGCTGCTAGCGTAGAGCAGTACATCGTTGAGGCTATCACTACTATCAAGCCGTGAGAGCTCATAGGCTTGTGCTGGGCAGCATTCCGCCGCCCTAAGAATTTACTACATGTCTCTTCCTTTCCCCTGCTCATATCCTTTCTATTTCTTTTGCTTGCCAAGGTGACAGCAGGGTATGTGGGCATGCAGCAATGTACACGAAGTTTACACACATGCTTCGTTTAGCAAAAGTCATGTGAAGCACACAAAACCAACCATTATGTTTCACTGTGGCCGCAGATCAGCCTGCATTGTCAAATATTCGCTGTGGAAATTTTAGTGCTGCGGAATCTTTGGTACTTTGTCTTCTCTTCCTTTGCTGCCACGCATATCCATATACACTCATTCTTTCTTGTTTGCTGATGGCGGGTTCAGGCAATATTCACGACGGCTTGCGTCCCAGACGCTTTGAGCTTGGTACTGAGGACGACGATCTGGAGGCTATGCAAAGAGACTTTTTAGCTAGCAGCAGCAAACCAGCAGCCAAAGTTGTTCGTCGCAATCAGCCTCCAGAAATAGCAACAGCCAAGCAGAGATGTTCCCAGGATGCAGTCGATGCAAATGCCAACACATCCAGCAAGAATTGCAGTAAAGAGGACAAGCAAGCAACTGCCTCTCCCAGTGGCACTGCGCCGGCCGATGTCCCCAGCGTCGATGTGCTGGATTTTGCCAAGCGTATGGCCGGGGCGATAAAGGAATTCGAGGTCAAAGAAAGAGAAACAGAAGCCCAGAGTACACCGGCAGATAACAGGCCAACAGTAGGTCCACAGATTGAACCCACGTCTGCCCGCACACCCGCGTCCAAGGGCTTGCCGTCAGCCAAGCCAAAGAGGCTGTCTTTGTTCGCTCAAAGGCGGCTTGCAAAGCTGGATCAGACAGCTGGATCAGACAGCAGCATCGATCCTGGGAGGTCGGGCACTGCAACTAGTTCCTCGGCAACTTTCTTGCCCAAGCTGATGGCGCCTGTCCCCGAACACAAGGCCGATGGGCCTGTTCGTGTTCCAAAGTTGCAGCCCAGAGCAAGTGGCTTCCCTGAAGTCCCTATCGACGTTTCACCCGAAAAGGTATCGCAGCCAGCGCCTTTTCCCTCAGCAGCAGCCAGATCGATTCCTGCTACTGTGGACGGCCAGAGCGGCGATTACTGGTCTCAGGTGCGTGACCAAGTGTCGCAAGAAAACAGCGAGCGGATCAAGGGAATGTCTGAGGCCGACATTCTCGAGGCGCAAAGCGAGATACAATCCATGATTTCACAGGAGACGATCCAAAGGCTTCAAGGTAGAAAAGGCAAGCTGAGCGATGCCCCGCGCGTGGTTCAGGAATCAAGCACTTATGGGAAGGATAATGCTGTCGGCGGCTCGGCTATGGAGCACATGGCAGATCAAAGCAAGCCCAAGGCAAAAGAAGCAAAGCAAGTGCGATTCGCAAAGCCTATGCCGGACGATAACAGCAGCGATGACGACGACGACGGGTTCTTTGCGCCCCCGCCCCCTCCGCCTGCAGAGTGGGTCGGGGTAAGCAGCAAGTCAGACGCAGGGAAGGGAGCCTCTATTGATGTGGACAATAACGAGACCGGTGCAGACAGCGAGTTTTACTCTGCCATGAAGCGCAGGTACTTTCCGTCAGAGGTCGTGGAGGAGGCAAAGCTAGCATGGATCCTAGGCCACAACCAGGCCAAGTCGCCTATGGAGCACGCAGTCCAAGCAAGCAGGCAAATGGAGAAAGCAGCCGTTGCAAGGGCGCTAGGTGATGATGGGGTCAAGGACGTAGATCTGATGGATAAGAGAGTCGCTCACGTGAGGTTTGCGTTTGACGGACAGATCATGACCGAAGAGGAGTCCGATATCCCTACAAACACAGGCCTGCACCACCACGGCGATGACCCAGAAAAGCCTGGATACACGATTCCAGAGCTGCTACATCTGTCGCGCAGCACTGTTCCTGCCCAGCGCACCGTAGCCATGGCGACACTAGGGTGTATACTCCACAAGTTTAACATTGGAGTCTGGAGCACTGCGCAGTCCGCTGAAGTCTATATGGGGCTGCTTGACTGGCAAGCGGAGCTTTACTTTGCGCAGGGAATTTCAGACACAAATAAGACTGGTCGCGCTGAAGCTGCGATCACGCTATGGACGTGGATAGTCGAGATGGCGAACTATAAAAGCCTGGTGCGGGTATCAACGGGCGGCGAAGCCGTGGCGCAAACTACGGCAAAGCCAGGACCTGACATCAACATAATCCCCGAAGAGGCTGCTGCTGCCAAGGGTGCGGTGGTCGACCGGACATTCAAAGCACTCGACAGCATTCTTACCACAGCATTCCTTGATACTGTGCACGACACTGTGGCGCTCTCTCTGCTGCCCCAGCAGCAATTGTCGATGCTTGCCGAGTGCATCAAGTATCTGGCCAGCATGTCAGACATTTTCAAGCAGCGGATTGGGGCACATGGAAGGATACTGGTCTTGCTACAAAACAAGTTCCCCTACCTTATGAGCAAGTAGATGCTTTTTTCTCTTTGGGTTTCTAAAAAAAGCCGCCTGGTGTTTATTCGCAAACAAAGGGTGGAGGTAGAGTATAGCTGTGTAGTTTTCGGGGGTATCTAAACAAAGGGCGCTGCCAGGTACGATGTTGGTGTGTTCATTCAGCCCGGCTCAGTAGTTGGAAGACTGACGATCGTAGTTGGCGCCACCAGCCCTTCGCAGCTGCAGCAAGACGTCGTCAACCTCAAGATCGCCGAGCTCGCTTGCAGGGACCTCAATGGAGAACGTGCGCAGGGTCTTTTGCAGCTCGCCCTTTTGGACGCCAAGCTTCGCCTTGCGCATAACGCGGGTGCGAGGGCCACACCACGAAATGAAGACAAACTTGGTTCTCTGAGACAGCTCGTCGTTGGACATCGTCATACGAACATAGCCAAATGCCGCCGAATCCTCTTTGAGCTTGCCCTTGAGCTCCTCAAGACCACCAGTACCGGTACCGCCAACCTTGAGCTCATCCTTGCGATCATCGACAAACTCCAACAAAAGCCAATTCGTCTCGCTCTTATCTACAAGATGCACAGGCTCTCAACGAAGAGGGGGAAAGAGAGGTGTGTGCTTTAGCTGCTGCCTCTGTGTTAATTGGGGTGCATCTGTTCCAGCCTTGGCTCGGATTGTCTATGCTTGCGTGTATCAAGTGGGCGGCGCGCTCTACTTACCGCTGCGGACATCGTTGTACGCCTCGCTGATCTCGGGGTTCTATACACAGGGAGGCGGACGCGGGGAGTGTGAGTGCTGTGGACTTGTGCGATTCAGCGCGGGGAAGAGGTTCATCTGGCGTGCTGTTGTCCTGCTCTGGATTCAGCCATGGGGAACCGTCACCGCTGTACTTACATCGCAAAGGCCCATGGCTTCTAATTCTGCGGGGCTTCAACACACTGCTTCTGCTTCTAGTAGTAAAATAAACGAACAAAGAGGAAGAGCAAGCAGCAAAACAACGGGGTGTGTGACAGCGGTACTAGGAGGCAGCGGCGAAAAGGGACGCTCGTGTCCAGCGGGCTATGCAAAGAGAGCCCATCTGGCTCGACGGTTCGGCTCGCCTCCCGAATACCAGCCTTGGTATACAAATAGGCAACCCCCACTTTGGTGCGCTTGCTGCTACTGCTCTGGGTCTGAGATTGCATAGCATATGTGGACGCTAGAATCCCCGCACCTGCCCTTGCATTTGGGTTATATTGTCTGTCATCCATTGCTCAAGGACAAACCAATATGCCCCTCAACCAACGCTTCATGTTCTTCGCCCATCCAGCGAATGCCTAAAAAGCCTAGCTAAAGAAATTACACACAACCCCCTCACACCCTCACCCGAACCACACACAAGCACATACTTGCCATGTTCTCGGTGCAACTTCTTTATTGTTCAAGACCACCCGCATCTGAATTAAACTGACGAGGAGTTGGAGACAATTGCAGTGGGGGAAGTATCGCCTCACTATATTATTCCCCAACGTGTTTAGTTGTGCATATCGCTACTACACGGGATTTCTGACGGCTACGGCGTGTATGCGGAGCGGCATGTTGTGATAGACTAAAGCTGCAGCATGCTGAGGATGGTAGCGAGGGAAATGGGGTGTAGAAACGTATAAATGCATAGCCTCTATCCGCTTAACAGGTGGTCGTTCGTCACATCAGCATATCTGCGCACTTGCATACCACCACATCATCACATCATCACATCATCACATCACCACATCACCACATCACCAGTACACCTGCGAACCCTCACCTGCACTCATTCGCACTTGCATTATCTTCTCTAAATACAAAACCACATTGCAAATCCGCTATAGCTGATATACTCAAGTGAATATGAAAATCTGCGCACTTTCGCTCATTTTTGCTGTTCAGACTGCAGCGGTGCTCGGGAGAGTAGTCTTTGTTAACAAGGGTGTTATGCAACCACACCAGGGTTCGCTGGAGAGCGCTAACCACGTGCTCGAGGGAAATGCTCGCAGCGGGCAGTGGTCCTCAATGGGCCAGTCCAGGAGGAAGGCCAGAAATCTGTTGAGCGGCAAGAGGAGAGCTGGATACGAAGTAGAGCAGGTTCCCCCACCTGGCGATTCATCATCTGACAGCTCTCCAGAGCCTAGCAGCTCGGCATCCTCATCCGAGGGTCCAGCCTCTGAGTCCACAGCGGCAACAGGAACGTCAGCAGCTCCAAATCCTTCGTATTATGCTTCACTTCCACCTTCATCTGCACCTGCTACCTCCATTGCTACATCTGCTTCAGCCTCGCCTCCTGCTCCAGCACCTGTACCATCCTCTGCACCAGCACCAGCCCCAGCCCCTGCGCCAACTTCTGCACCAGCCCCTGCGCCAGCCCCTACGCCAACCCCTGCACCTGCACCTGCACCTGCACCGGCACCGGCACCAACTTCTGCGCCAGCACCATCTTCTACACCAGCCTCTACACCAGCCCCTGCCCCTGCCCCTGCCCCTGCACCAGCACCAGCACCAGCACCAGCACCAGCACCAGCACCAGCACCTGGAGTTGCACCAACTTCTGTGCCAGCACCAGCACCAACTTCTGCACCAGCCCCTGCGCCAGCACCAGCACCAACTTCTGCACCAGCCCCTGCACCTGCACCAGCCCCTGCACCAGCACCGGCACCTGTACCAGCACCTGGAGTTGCACCAACTTCTGTGCCAGCACCAGCACCAACTTCTGCGCAAGCACCATCTTCTGCACCAGCCTCTACACCTGCACCAGCCCCTGCGCCAGCCCCTGCACCTGCACCTGCACCTGCACCAGCACCGGCACCTGTACCAGCACCAGCACCAACTTCTGCGCCAGCACCATCTTCTGCACCAGCCCCTGCACCTGAGCCAGCCCCATCATCATCAGCTACCCATGCTTATGCTTTAGCTACTGCTTCTACCCCTTCTGCTTCTGCTTCTGTTTCGGCATCATCCTCAGAGTCAGCACCTGCCTCATCCTCGGCTTCGGTGCCCGCTACATCCTCGGCTTCGGTGCCCGCTACATCCTCGGCTTCGGTGCCCGCTACACCCTCGGCTTCGGTACCCGCTACATCCTCGGCTTCGGTACCCGCTACATCCTCGGCTTCAGTACCCGCTACATCCTCGGCTTCGGTACCCGCTACATCCTCGGCTTCGGTGCCCGCTACATCCTCGGCTTCGGTGCCCGCTACAACCTCAGCATCGGTGCCCGCTACAACCTCAGCTCCAACTTCAGCTCCTTCTTCAGCTTCCGTTTCAGAGTCATCCTCAGAATCAGAACCTGCCTCGTCCTCGGCTTCGGTGCCTGCTCAACCTCAGCTCCAACTTCAGCTCCTTCTTCAGCTTCCGTTTCAGAGTCATCCTCAGAATCAGAACCTGCCTCGTCCTCGGCTTCGGTGCCTGCTACAACCTCAGCTCCAGCTTCTACTCCCTCTTCAGCTTCAGCTTCAGCATCATCTTCGGCTTCGGTGCCCGCTACAACCTCAATTCCGGCACCAACTCCACCAGAGCCATCCTCGGGTTCATCACCTGTCTTATACTCAGCACCAATACCCCCATCATACTCAGCACCAGCACCTGGTACAACTTCAGCTTCTGCTTCAGAGTCATCCTCGGCATCACAGCCTGCTTCATCCTCGGCATCAGTGCCTGCTACAACCTCGGCTCCAGTTTCTACTCCTTCTGCTTCTGCTTCTGTTTCACCATCATCCTCAGCGTCACCATCAGCATCAGTGCCTGCCACAACCTCAGCACCGGTCTCTACTCCTTCAACTTCTGCTTCAGCATCACCCTCAGC
>MU604195.1:0-11109 GCA_025201845.1 Martensiomyces pterosporus | reverse complement strand
ACTGTTGGCACGTATGGCCATGTTGCTTGGGTTGCCAAGGTCTCGGGCGACTCGGTGACCATTGAGGAGTACAACCACGGCGGAACCAGAAAGTACAACACCCGCACGGTCCCCAAGAGCTCGTTCAACTACATCCATGTCAAGAACTAAGACAAAAAAGCGAGTGAAATCAATGGTAGCGCTGGGTGCTCTCATTCCTTCTCACACGACTGTTTCCAAGCAACCATACCTTATCATTTCCTTTTTGAGCCAATATACTGTGTATATTCGCAATGGGTGCTTGAGAAATCCAGTGTTGACAAGCTAAATCCAAAACCCACTGAATGCCGTAGGCTGTGTACCCGTATAAAGCCGTCCTTTGACTGCCATTGTTGCTTTGAGGTTGTCAGCCAGAAGCCGAGGCTTGGAAAACTGCCACTTGTTCTCGCTGTGCGCTGAATGATATCCTGCCACCTCCCTGAGATACACAGAACAAAACTTATATCTTTGTCCGTCTGGCTCTGCTGAGAGAATACATGTCTTTCTCGTTCTCGGGTTAGGAAGCTCCTTCCCTTTGCGCTTCCGCCAAAAGGGGCATTTCCTGGTGAAAGCTATTTCCGCGATTCCCGAGCTGGCAGGTGTCAATGACAAGAAAAAAGGGCCCCTATTTTTGGCTAAGCCACGCGGCACCCAATGAAAAATGCGAAATCAATGCAGGACTGAACCAGCTTGTGTGGCCCGACCGTTTTGTTCATGTCAAGGGAAGCGGGTTCTGTTGCTGCGGCGCCATGTGGATGGGGCAGGGTCAACCAGCCAAGCAGCAAAAGATGGAGCGTGCCTTATAAAAGCACGGGCCTGGAGTCTCCGGAGGGGTACCTCTTCGCACTTTTTCTCCTCTCCTCTTCTCCAGCTCATAGCCTTTTTCTTTTGCGCCACCACTGAAATTACCAGCACCTTTATTGCCATTATCAATAGCAAACCAATATGGCCTGCTCAGTTGCCGTCAACCACAGTAGCCCTGCCCACACAAACGTGCAGCAGCACAGCGTATCTCTGGGCGCACCAGATATCCACACGGGGCGTGCATTCGACGCACTGTCCCCCCATGAGCGCGACTTGTTCTTGGGCGAAATAGAGCTGGATTTCCGCAAGTGGATCGCAGAGACACGGTCCAAGGCTGGATTCGTGTTCTATCCAAACACCAGGCAAATCATGAAGGCCATCTCATCGCTCTACCAGACGCTGACCGATATCGACTTTTCCGATATCTTCTCGTAGAGTAGAGGCAGCAGCTCTCACATGCTCTCTGGAGCACCGGCGCGCACCTGTGTTGGGCTACATCTCTCCCTCCCCTCGAACCTGTATTTTTCTCTTATTTATTTTTTTATTATTGCTGCTACTGCTCTCTGCTAATATTTTCTTTTCCCTATCAACACCCCAAAATAATAAACACCTCGTCAATGCAATTTTTCTTATCGCGTGGCCTGTGTTCCAGAGTCACGCACCTCTTCGGAAGCGGGTTACGGTAATTGATAAGCGCGCATTTCCGCTGCGCAGAATTCCATAGACATAAATGGGTTTATTTGATTGACAAACAAAAGACTGCTTGGCCTATCGTAGCGAGCAGCAGTCACAAAGCACTGCGATAAATATAAACCCGTGGAGGTAGGATCAACGATTGCTCCAGCAAGGAGTCTGTCACATGGCAAGTGCCTGTGTCAAAGTGCCCTCCGCTCCCACACACTTTGGCCTGTGGCACCAGCGCTCATATGTCATTGTCCATGTCCATGTGTAGTAACGTGGAGGGAGGTAGTAGCTGGGGGTGTTAATTATTGCTGAAATTTCTTCTGGACACGCCGTGCATGAAATGCATGTAATCAGCATGCATAGCTTCAACGTGTCATTTTGTAGTAGCTGCCGTGTGTGTGTGCTGGCCAAGGAACAGTGTACAATGCCCTGGTCACCCCAGCATTGCTGCAACCTTTCCAGGTCTTTCTTCTTCCATCTGCACGTACTGTATCGTTTCCTCTATCTTTGCCTGTAGCCCTTTTTAAATGAGCACACTCCACTATATACCAGATGGCTCAGACGCCGAAGCGCTGCACCACTTTGAGCTGTACAAGTAAGGGCCATCAGCATCCGTACAAGATGGCGTCGTAGAACGACCAGTGGATATGTGCTAACATTAAACATTCTCTGCTTACCTTTGAGAGTAGCACATTCCAGATGCTCCTTGTGCTGGCTGGGTGCGGCGCAACTTTTTACTTTATGTTGAGAATCGCCGACATCGTTTGCGACCTTTGGTTCAGAAAGTCCATCCCGGTAGGTATATGCAGAACACACACTGGCCATCGCAGGTATCCTTGAGCCAAAAGGCTGACGCCATCCCCATTTTGACATTGTACATAGGTTGAGAGCTTTGGCGCTGGCGAAGGGTACTGGGCAGGTAAGTTTCCAACTAGCTAGCTGCAGTAGTAGCGCCAGCACAGCACGAGCTTGTAACAACTGTTGGATTTCGCTGTCATTGGTGCATTTCCTATTCTTGTAGTGGTTACTGGGTGCACCGATGGCATCGGCAAAGAGCTGGCACTGCAGCTTGGCGAGAAAGGGTATAACCTCGTGCTGCTCTCACGCACACAGAACAAGCTGGACACCGTAAGAGACCAGCTGCGTAAGTACCCAAGCACAACACGCCATTTGTGGCTAAGCAGATGCACCTTTCCACCAAATGCTAAGCCGGCAAAAGTGCGCCACATTTCTGTAGTGGCCATGGGAGTTGAGGTCGACGCCTACGCTGTGGACTTCAGCAAGACCACTAAGGAGCAGTGGGACCACATCCAGAACATGGTCATGACCAAGAAGATTGGAATTCTTGTCAACAACGTCGGGGTTTGCCACCCAACCACAGCCACTTTCATCGAGGAATCGCCCTCCGTGTGCAAGCAAATGATCGACGTGAACATCGTCACAATGATGAACATGACCCGCTATATTGTTCCCCAGATGCGTGCGCGCAAAAACGGCTGCATCCTCAACATCGGGTCGTGGACCAGCATGAGGGCAATGCCGTTCCTCTCCGTCTACGCCGGTACAAAGGGATTCGTCAAGACGTTCTCGCAGAGCCTGGCATACGAACTGAAGCCCGAAGGGATCACCGTCGAGCATGTGTTCAGCTTCTGGGTGTCGTCAAAAATGTCCGGGTATAAGACAGCCAGTATATCGATCCCATCGGCAGAGACATATGTGAGGGCTGTGCTGACGCATATCGGGAGGATGTGCGGGACGCTGGAGGGCTTCTCCACTGTGCCGTACCCTCCGCATAGCTATCTGGCATTTGTGGCATGCACGATGTGGGACTCGAGGATTACGCCGCCGATACTATTCAGTAAGCAAAAAAGAGATGCTTGCCAGAATGCATGTTTCTGCCTCATTGAAGCGCCAGTTTAAAGGCATGTGCACGTTTTCTCTTGGTGTGTGTTTCTCTGTAGGCATCGCAAACAATCTGTACAAGCTGTCTGAAAAGAAGCGCCAAAAGTTCAGAGAAAAGCAGCTGACTCTTCTAGCCGAATAAACACCGATTCCCACTTTCTACCATCCATTTCCATTTCACCACCTTTGCTTTCAACGACGCATGGATCCCAAACAAATCACAAGTCTAAATAAATGAAGCTTAACAAACAAACAAAAAAAGGCATCATAGAAGAAGCCGTCGTTGACAACGTGACAGATTTAGTGCGTGAACCCGGACTCCTCGAGCTCCTTGACATAGCCAATGTACGACTTTTTGAAAATAACACCGCGGTACACGCCCTTCTCGACCACGGTCAAGTACGAGACACCCAGTCTTCCAAGTAGGTTGGCTACAAGTTCAATCGGCGAGTTGGTGGCAATGGTCAATGGCGTTTGGTCCACGAACGGCGTAAAGTCGTTGGGCCGGTCCTGGAAGTACGGCATCGAGATATTGGCAGTCTGCCTAGAAGGCGGCACTGCTTCGTCTTCTACCAAGCCCTCTTCCTCATCAGCCTCAGAGTGGTGGTGGTCGCTGTCCGATAGAGTTCGTCCACTGCCTGGCCTGCTGTTGGGCGACGAGACGTCGGACCGGATGGTCTGCTCGCTTGACTGGTATGAGGGTACGGATTGTGGAGCTGCGGAGGAGGAATCGAGCAGCGGTCTAGCCGAGTCGCCAGCATTTGGTGTTGCATTAGCGTCGCTTGCAGCATTGGGGCGGAGCGTCCAGTGGAGCCACTTCCACCTGCGCTGCAGCTTTGCCAGTGGCTCCTCCTCGCTGGCCGCCACCTCCACTCGGTCCTTTCTCTTCCCCCTTGAGTCGCCCTTCGCCTTCCTCCCCTTCTTCTTCGTATACTCAACCGGCGTCCTATAATGCGGTATCGCCAGCGGGTTGTTCGAAATATAATCCATCTGCCACAGCGGGTTGTTAAAGAAGCACACCGTGCCCTGGTCCAATTCCCGGCATCTCGATATGGCATACTCCAGCTCTGCACACGCGATCCAGCCCAACAGATGGCCCCTCGCATTGACTACGGGGAACCCGCCATCCGCCAGCCCCCTGGACGACAGACGCTGCAGCTTGTCCGTCAGCAAGCCCAGGGTGTTCTCGTTCTCGTAGTCCACGCAGATGGTCTCCAAGTCGGCCTGCATGAGCTCGGACGCAGTCCGCCTGGTGTGGATGTACTGCGTCTTGGTGTCGAAGTAGGGGTGTCCGGCGTGCTCGAGGAGCAGGTCGTAGATGCCGCTGGGACTGAAATAGTCGGCAATCCAGCGTGCAGTCATCACACCCACAAGCACGGGCAGGGTGTAGATGAGGTTGCCTGTCAGCTCCATCAGGATCGCCACCACGGCTATTGTCGTGTGTGTGGCTCCCGTCAGCGTGGCGCCGGCGCCAACCAGAGCATAGATGCCCGGAATCACACAGCGCGAGTTGGCCGGGCACTGGGCAAACACCGAGTGAGTGGCGTATTCCCGAGTCAGGTACTCCATGTACGTGCCGACAATCCTTCCAAACACCGCCCCAATCGACATGCTGGGCAACACCAACCCTGAGGGCACTTTCATGCCAAACGTAATGATGGCAAACGATGCCCTGTTGAGCAGCGCCATTGCTAGGAGCTCCAGCATCGGCAGGTAGTCGGATAGCCTGCTGCCCGACACACACAAAAGGGACTCGACCCCGTCGTCCATCTCCTCGCCATACGGCGCACTTTCGCCCTTTGCGGGGCATTCCTGGAACAACGAGCTAACCAGTTCGCCGAGTCCGATGCGGGTGAACGGGTTGCGGTAGCTCAACCACAGCGTCAGCGCCGTTATACTGACGACCTCGATGATGGGGTACTGTCCAATCCACGTTGACTTGCGCACCCTGTTGACGGCCATATTCAGACGACAAAACAGGGCGCCGTACAGACCACCAAATATGCCAATGATGACAAAAGGCACCATCTCAAACCAATGGTAGTCCATGTCATACGTGGTCTGGAACAGGACGAGCTTGCCAGTGCCGAAAGGATCATAGGCCTTCAACACGAGGGCAGCTACCAGCGCACACGTTAGGCTGCGCAGCATGGTCTTGTTAGGGAAGAAGTACGACACCTCCTCGAGCGAGAAGAGAACGCCGCCGATAGGCGCCCCAAACGCCACGCTGACGCCAGCAGCCGCGGATGCCGAGATGATCTCGCGCTTCTTTGCCTCGTTCTTGTAGTACTTGTCGAATATGCGTGTGGAGATGTTGCCCAGGGAGGAGGCGATCTGCACCATGGGTCCTTCTTTGCCTGCCATGATGCCAGAGGCGCAGCAGAGGATGAGGCCGAATGTCTTGACTATGAGAATGCGCACACCCAGAAACCCGTGGATGACGAATCCAGCCAGGATGGACTTGACCTCGGGGATCCCAGAGCCGGCGCCGTAGTACGCTAGCTTGACGGTGGGCGAGACACTGGTTTCAACAGACGAGGAGACGCCGTGGTTGGCAATAGTAACACGGGTAGCCGAGCGCACGACCAGGATGGCTGCCACAAGAGTATACAGCGTGCCAACGAGGACAAAGATGATGCGGCCAGACAGGAACGCCTGCGACTTCCACGTCTGCCAGTACTCGCACTCAATGGCGCTCTCTCTGCAGCACGCAGTTTTTGACATCCGCCAATCTGCCCTGCAGTACCCGGTCTTCCACCCCGCAAGCAATTCAGTCCACTCGGAAATGAACCCAGCGAAAAGGCCGCACAAGATACCCACCAGCACCACGAGAAGCCACCCTTGCATTGGATCCCACACGCGGTTCAGCCACCACCCACGAGTCCCTCCTACGGCCCTCAGTGACCGCAGTCTGGCTTGTTCGCGGATGTCGTCGTGGACCCAGTCGATGGTGGTGTAGGAGCTGTACCACGCACGGACGCCCTTGCCTTTGTTCTTCCGCCCAGCATGCAGGCCACTCATGCCCAGCAGGTTCTCGCTATCGTAGAGCACCGACCGCACGCGCGGAATCAGCCACGACGTGGGTGCTTCGTCCTCGGCGCGAAGCACGGGGAACGGGATTTGCCTGCTATGTGACAACGGCGTGGCTCCATCATACTGTGTGCGGGCTCTTTCTAGCCCTCCTTGTGCGCGTCCTCTAGCATCGCTGTCGTCGCTGCTGCAGTAGCCATTGTACGCAGACACTGACCGCCGCAGCCTGCCCGATGATCCGGAGGCAGCTGATGGCCTGTGCGGAGACACGGGCACGGACGATGGGGCTGCTACCCCATCGCTGCTATGTGGTTGCTGCTTCTGAGAGGGAGCCTTGGCGTGAGGGTTGCTCTCCATTTAGGGTATAAAAACGAATTTCCAATGTAAAATAAAATAAAATGCTCAAATGCCGTGAAAGTAAGTGCTGGCTGGCTTCAAATAAAAGTGGCCGACGCCTTGCAGCCAGAGAGCACTGAGAAACCGCCAAGTCACAGAAGTGTGCAGGCCCGTGCGTGTATGACGATATGTGGGGAAGGCTGTGCCTCCGTTCGTTACAATGGGGCGGGGGTGGAAGCGGAGAAGGGCAACTAATGACAGAAATAATGGAAAAAGAGAGTGCACCAAGGGTAGAAAGAAAACGGCAGACAGGCAAATGCGGAAAGAGAAAGGAGGTTGCTTCGGTATCAAATACGCCAAGCGTCAACGGGCAGCCGGGGCAGAGCAGAAAAGGGTGGCGTGCTGCGCTTCTGGCTGTGTTTGAAGGGGGAGCGTCCGGTTTCCCGTGGAGCAGCAAAAAAGCCGGACTTGCAGTGGACATTTGTTTGTTTACAAGTGTGCTCTGTCCATTCTGGTTCCCAAGCCCTCCCCACAAGAGGCAAATCCGCCTTTGTGCTTCACGTATATGGAGAACAAGCCCGCATGAAGGAGCCGTCTGCAAAGAAGGAGCTGCCCATTTGAAGCAGTATGATATCATCCATCCGCCACCACAAACTGCTGCTTGGCGCGTGCACCATCATTATCATTTTTGCCGAGTGCAAAGCTGCCACTGCGCTCCCCACTTTCCAAGTGCGCCAGTGTACACACGCGCGCAAGGACCACGGGGCCACGCTCACCGGATCCAGCCAGCGAAAAAAGTCACATGCAGTGCTGCCCCAGCAAAAAGACGTCCGAGAACCCGGAATTGAACCAGGGACCTAGAGATGACAACTACCGCACGCTTCCGCACAGCCACTACAGTCTCCCGCTCTGCCAGCTGAGCTATTCTCGGTTTCCTGGCCCGAGACTTTTTCAATCGAAGTAGATGGTATTCCTCAGCAGGTTTAAAAGCTCAGCCAAACTAAACTAAGCCTCTCTTCTCCTGGACGCTCTACGTCCTAGGTTTAAATGCTTGCCGAGTCTGACACTTGTATTCCTCATGGCCTGAACGTCGGGCGGCTTATCGCTCCACTCAGCTTGCTGGTCTATATATCCTTTTGTCAGATCCATCACAGGCCTGTTGTCGTGTTTTCGTGGGGGCCAGAAGGCGCGGTTGCTCGAATGTGGCATTAAGGGTCTGAATTGACATGGATCTATGAGATCCTGCTCGGTTTCTAGCCTAGAAAGTTGGGTAATCGGATGTGTTGAGAGTACTGTAAGGCGATGAGAAAGGGGGCTTAATGGGTATAAAAACAGCAGTTGAATGCGAGGATCGAGTCAGAAGCATCATCGAAGATCTGGTCAAAGTCCCTGGACGCTGAAGTTGTTGCTTTTCTTGCTTTTCTCTTAACCAACGCCAATGTCAAGCATGCTGCCTAAGCAAGCCATCGCCACCCCCAGCGGTCGAACCTCTCATGAGGAGAAACACAACATCCAAGCTGGTCTTCTGGTCCTCGTCGAGAATAGCAGCATAGTGAATCACACGAGATACCTCTTCTGCATTTTGGATATGTTCATCGGGAACCCCTCTTTTTGCCTCACAGGCATTATGCTCCAGAAGGCAAGTCAGAGCGTTGGCATATCGTGTGCTGGATCTTATGCACACATTAACTGCGTGGTTCTTTGTAGTGTGGAAGAGCAAGCGACTTCAGCGGTGCTGCGAGTGGATGCCACCTTGGACTGATAATTCTCATGTATCCTGTGGAAAAATATAGTCAAATGTACGCCATGTTTTTGATGGGTGGATGCAAATAATATATTCTCAAGAAAAGCCACAGCCGCAATGAAAGCGATCCACGGCAGACCAAACAGCAGCAAAGCTATTTCTACTCTTTGCTCCTGTACCTCTTACAACTACTTGTACACCTAGATCGAAGCCACTACTTAGCGGCCGAATCTCCGATGGAAACCTCTCTTGCAAAGATGCTTCCCCATACGCTGCCAGCTTCTCGGTACATGCACCACAAGATACAGAAAGATGCGGCACTGCCATCCTCAGCGACACTGCCATCGTTTCAGCTGCACGCTGCTTCATAAACAAGATAAAATGCGGTATTGCAATAACCACCGCTCCCCAAAATCCTTCAGGAAAGTGCCCTTGTCAAATCAATGACCATTTATACTGGTAAACGCCTCCATCATTAGATGTCTTGAAAACCAAAAATCAAGGCTGTGCGTGCCTGTGGCTGTAATGCGGGAATCAGTGGTTTCAAGTCGAGCAGTAGTTCATGGATTTGTAGCGAGAACAGACCCACTTCCAATACCGACGCGGTGTTTGTATCCGCACGCACCCCGGCAGCTGCATTGGTTTTTATACATAGCACTACTCGCATAGACATGCGTGCATACTATTAAGCAATGTCATTTCATTAATCTCAAGCACTACTCGCACCAATAAAATTTGCTATGAAAGCGTAGTTTAAGTATAAGCGCCATTTTATCTGGAAAGCAGCGCATGAATCAGCGTCGCTGATTTCAAAGATTATCTAGAAGGACGAGCTACAAAGGGCATTGGCTGTAAAGAAAAAAATCATGACAAAGCAAACTTCACTCTGGCTGTCAGGCACAGGGGTGGAGTGAGTGGGTGAGTACGTATGTGCTGTTGATTCTGAGGTGCTCATGTCTTGATGTGGCGGTGCGTTCCACGTCATTTACAAGAAATTACCACCTGTCGCAGAGAAGCTCAGCACTGCAGCTGGCTCTGACGAAATCAGCGTATATCGACAATCCTTGGGATGCGAGAAGGCTCTTTATAAAAACACGACAGCACAATTTTGAAGAAATTGGTATGCACGGCACTGAAGAATATATGCCAAACGGCATGGATTCTGGATTTTCAGCCTAGATTTCTTCTATATACGGGTCTAGGGCGCATATAAGCGGCCAGAACCAGTGGATCTGCCTGCAGCGAGCATAGCGATCGCACCGACACAATGGCAGCAGAAATCAGCAGGGCATTGAAGGTTTACCACGAGTAGAGGCATTGCATGCGTTTGTTTACACATTTGGCACAGGCAGGTGAGGCATGCATTCGCGGTTCCTCAGGCATTCAATTTCTGCTGAGAAGTTGCAGAGAAATCATCAGGAGGAGCATATGCGAGTTTAGACTGGCGTAGAGCCTCAAGATAGTGCACCGGATAAAGAGGCAGTTTTGGTGGCAGTGCACAGAAGCTTCCTGGTATAAAAACCGCATACCACGGCCGATACCACTCAGCCTAGCCATCACCACATCCTACCTACCCATTCTCTTCCCGAACTGCCCACCTCTCCACCCTCAGTATCTACCCGAAACACCGACGCATTCCTCACTTTCGTGAAAATGAAGTTCCTGCCCCTTCTCGCCCTTGCATCCACTGCTTTCGCTCTCCCAAGCCCCGCCGGTCAACTTGAAGTCCGTATCATCAACGGCAAGCCTGCTCCCAAGGGATCCTATCCCTACCTTGTCAAGCTCACCATCGGTAGCAAGGGGGATGGCAACTGTGGCGGAACCATCCTCAGCGACACTACCGTTGTTACCGCTGCCCACTGCCTCGTAGACTCGGAATCTGGTCGTGTTAACCCCCCCGAGGAGGTCTCTGTGGGTTTTGGTGACAACAACGTCACCCTTCAGCAACAGGTCAAGGCAAACAAGGTGTACATTCACCCTGGGTACAATTCGTCCACCGTGGTCCATGACATTGCTATTATCACTTTCCCAAAGATCAAGTTGGATGGTGACAAGGTCCAATCGATCCCGATTTACAAGGGCAAGCTCCCTCCTGGCACTGCCCTCACTGCACTGGGCTGGGGAAAGACAAACACCGAGCTCACTTTCAATAAGCTCTCTGATGTGCTGCTGAGCACTACTGTCAAGACTGGAAACATCGACGACTGCAAGAAGTTCCTCCCCAGGTTCGAGTCAAGCGACGGCCTGGAGATCTGTACCGAGAACAAGCTGACTCCCAACACTGACGTCTGCCAGGGCGATTCCGGCACTGGCCTTATCATCAACGTCGATGGCAAGCCCTACCTTGCGGGACTGGTCAGCTATGGATACGGATTTGACGCCAAGGGAGAGTTGGACAAGACCTGCGCTCTTGACAGCGGTTTTGGTATCTACGCACACGTGAACAGCTACCTCGACTTTATCAACGGCGCGGCTGGCAAGCCCAAGTGCAGACACCGCTAAGTTGCTTCCTTGTAACTGTACCCTTTGTTCTGAACTTCAGTTTCAACAATAGTACCAGCATTAATGACCTACAATGCTCTAGTGCATAA
>MU604186.1:0-12178 GCA_025201845.1 Martensiomyces pterosporus | reverse complement strand
CCTTGCCGAGGATGATGTTGTCGATGACGGTGTAGGCAAACGGCTTCAGCTGCTCAGCAGTCAGATTGTACTTTCCAGAGGCATAAAGGCGCGAGAACCCAGCCATATCCAGCGAGCTGTGGCTCGAATCCTCCATGTAGGTTGCAGGAGGTGCGTAGTACCAAAGATACGCTTCATTGCCCTTCTTGTCCTTCTGGGGCTTGGTGATGGCAAAGAACCAGTCAATGGAGTCCTGGACAATCTGGTGGTACTTTGCGGCTCTCTGAGGGTCGTCGCGCAGAATCTCGTGCGCGATGGCCATGTTGTAGAACCCGTAGTTGAACATCATCTGCTGGTTCCAGGGAACAGGTGTGCTGCCCTTGTAGGGGTTCTCGGCGGAGAAGTACTGCTTGCCCTGTCTCGACGTGTCCAGCAGGGACTTTATGATGTGGCCGTCGATGGCTTCATCGGCCTCCTTGACGTATGTCTTTGCCCTGAGCAGGTATGTGCGTCCATAGTTGTGTGGGTCGTTGTCGGGAACAGCCTTGTCCCAAATAGCGGGGGTGCTCAGAATGAGTCTGGCGCAGTTTCCAAGATGGCCAACAGGGTCGCCCTGCTCGCCGCCGGTGTACACCTTGCCATCGAGCTTCTTGGTGCAGTTGACCCAAACGGGGTCCTTGGCGCCGGTCCAGATGGTGCAGCCCTTGGGCGACTTGTCATTGCGGATGGACACAACCTTGTCGCAGAAGGTCAGCATGCGGTCGAGGACCTCGACGTCCTTGGAGATCTCGTAGACGAGGCCCAGAGCCTTGGTGTTCTCGCCACTGTGGCCCTGCGCCCACTCGTTGGCCGAGGCGTCCGAGGGCGTCAGACCCTTGATGAACGCCTTGAAGGTGGCAATGTCGTTCTTGGACACTGGCCCATCGAGGCTGTCGACAGGCAGCCTGCCTGCTGCGAGGCAAGGGGCGAGGAGAGTGGCAGCGAGTGCGAGAGAGCGGGCAAGCATTGTTTCCGTGGGCTGGCGTGTGGCTTGCTTATTCTTGTCCGGCAAGTATAAACGGAAAAAGATGTATGGGAGATGTGTATTGCTATGCTATGGGTGGGTGTGGGAGAATGGTTATGCGGTTTCCGGGAAAGCCACGAAAGACAGGCCCCACCCACCGCGCTTAAATACAAAGCCCACCGCAAATAGCCTTGAATGGAAAATTCGCACCACTTTCCCCTGTTTGTTTGTCTCCTGGCCGAAGGAGGACATGCAAGAAAATCTGTGATTTCTGCTGGCGCGCCGCCGCCTTGTGCATGCCAGCAAATCTAGCATGTTTACAAAGGGAATCTCAGAAAGACGCCTTGTTTGTTGCATGCCAAGAAACCAGCAATTTTTTTGCCGGGCTAATTAAAGGGTTCACGAGGAGGGATTGCTGCAAAAATAGCACTGAGCGTTGATTGCCAGTGGCTTCGTAGATGCGATATCTTGACGCTGCCTATCTTGGCAGCTGGAAATTAGTGGGAATGGCCTGCCAACCACGCAGCTGCCTTATGCCGCTCCCAAGAATAAACGGGAAAAATACGGAAGGGGCACTCCATAGGTCTTCTCAAATGGCTGGACCTCGTGCGTAATCTTTTTAGGCGTCTCTTGGCGCACGGGAGAGTCGCCTTTGCAGATGCCATGTTTGTCGATTGCATCATACGCATTCCTACCACGGATACCTGTTTGCTGGATACCATGGCGATCGGAGACACTGCTGGGGCATCCAGGCGTCCTCTCTTGGCAGTGGCAGTAGCCAGGAGGCACCCAAAGAAGAAGAATGTTATTGGCTTGTTTTCACTACTCAAAACCAAGACATATGGGAGTTAGGAAAAGGATGTGAGCCGCTGTGAAAATTGCTGCAACGGTGCTCATTTGAGCCGAGTGGGCTGCTCCCACACTCTACACTACCTGTGCTTAAAAATTGCGGCTGTCACCAACAGGAAAAGGGGGCACAGCATTGCTACCGTAGAGCAGGAGGTCTAGGGCGATTGTTCAGCTAAAGGCGGCACTTTTGAGGGCATATTGTAAAAAGTCTGGTGGGAAAATAGCAAATGGTGGCCTTTGTCGGTGGTTCTGAGGGGGCGCTGTCCCTGATGCCATTTTGACCACTACTGTTAACCAGGCAAGGGGCTAGAGTGGGAGCATGTATTTGCTCCACACTTCAACGAAATCACGCCTATTTGGATACTGGTTACTCTGATGCTGTGGAAATCCATGAACCGGGTCTCTCCAAAAGCAGCACTTCTGTGAGGAGGGTCGCATCGCATATGTGGTCATAACCTGTGCAAAGCGTGGGCTGTACATATCTGTTCTGCGTAGCCTCCCTTTCAAGCAGAGGAGGAAATCACGTGATGTGTATCTGCCGTCGCGCTACCCTCCTCGCTTGATGCGCCCCAACTAAGCCATGCGGGCAGTTAGTGTATGGCATGGCTGGAAAGGCTGCTTAGCTTATCTAAAGTAGCATTTATGTCATGTTGTAATTCAGATTTGGTGATCAGACAGCGTCATGTGTTTACATGTTGCATGGCATGCACAGAACAATGCCGATTTTGCACTATTTCACCACTTGACAGATGCAGCTCGCCTCAATTGTTCGGCCTGCTGGCTTAGCAAGTAATACACAAAGCAAGTGCTTCCTTACAGGGTGCACACCATGGCTCTGTTCTTTACTCTACTTTCATACTGCCCCTGCACACTAGCTATCGCCCCTTCCTGTTGTTGCTCATGGGTGTACTCTCATACGTGCTCGAAGTTATACTTTTGCGCCCGCTACAGATACTCATTTGGACGCCCGCACGCGCACTGGTCCATGGTGCTATCTACTGGTCGAATGGAATATACGCGAAGAAGAAGCGAGCACGCGAGCTAGCAGGCAGCCCAGAGACATCGCTCGATGTGTATGACCCAATCCTCCTTGTATCTGCCACCGAGTTGTCGAGAAGAATTCGCTCAAGGAATATTACAGCGGAGGAGGTTGTTAGCCGCTATATCAACCGCATTGAAAGGGTCAACCCACTTTTGAACGGCATGGTCGCCGATCGGTTTGATGCCGCGCTGGAGGAGGCTCGGGCGATTGACAGGTCGATTGCACAAGGGGATGCACATGTCTTTGAGGACAGGCCTTTTCTTGGTGCGCCCATCACGATCAAGGAGTGCATCGCAGTCAAGGGAATGCCGAATACCTATGGACTGCGCTGGCGCCAGAAAGACTGCCCTGTTGCAGCAGAGTCCTCGCCAGCTATCGACAGTTTGGTAGCAGCTGGGTACATCATCCTGGGAGTGACCAATACGCCGACGTTGTCTGTGACGTGGGAGAGCGACAATGCGATATACGGCCGCTCGTTCAACCCATATGATCTGGCTCTTAACCCTGGGGGCAGCTCCAGCGGCGAAGCAGTGCTGCTGGCATCGGCAGCGTCGGTCGTTGGCATTGGCACCGATATTGGCGGCAGCATCTGCATGCCGGCGCTGTTCTGTGGAATTTTCGGCCACAAGCCCACAGCAAGCCTGGTTCCCACGGATCCACCATCGTTCATGTTGCGAGAATCAGGGGGAAGTAGGTCTAACCTCACCAAGGGCCCGCTATGTCGCTACTCGGAGGACCTCGCACCCACACTTTCAGCGCTTGCTGGCAGGCACCTGGGCGACCCATCAAGCGTGGACCTTTCTCGGCTGCGTGTGGTGGTGATGGCTGATGGCATTGGGCACTCGCCATTTATCCCTGCAGTCGACCGAGAGATGCGCGAGGCGATAGTTCGTGCAGGCGAGTCGCTGGCAGAAGTGGTGGCAGGATCAGCCGTCGAGTTTGCTGACCCGCTCCGTGCTCTGGCAGATGCGCCCTTCATGTACGGACCAGTGTTCCTGGATGGCCAGCGGCCACTCAACGAAACACTGGGCGGCGAGGGCCACCCTGCTGCAAGCGTCATGTGGGATATTGTTTCTCGCCTGCTTGGCAGGCACCAGTACACCATCGGCGTGTACGGTTTGGCGCTTGATGCACTGCTACTTGGGGGTGCAAAGGTTGCGGATGTCGAGCCGTACTGGTCGCAGCTGCAGGCTGATTTTGAGCAGCTGCTAGGGGACAACGGCGTTCTGCTATTCCCACCACACCCGACTTTGGCTCAGCGTCACGGAATATCGCTGGTCAACAAGCTCAACTTTATATACACTGCGATATTCAACGCCCTTGGATTCCCAGTCACCCATGCTCCGCTTGGACTGAGCAAGCAGGGCATACCGCTAGGCGTGCTGGTCGTTGGCCGCATGGGTCAGGACCTGACGACAATTGCGGTTGCCAGGGAGCTAGAAAGACGATTTGGCGGGTGGGTTGCTCCCCGCCACATTGGGTTTGCTTGAGATAGCAGCCCCCACATTGCACACATGCACGTACTTTGTTTTGTTTGCTAGCATCGTGGCCGATATTCCTCATGGGTAATATTGCTAAGGCATGCTCCAAGGAGAGAAAGCACAGAATCAGCCTAGTATAATATGAAATTGTGTGGTGCTTCTAGTGAACCAGCTGGTTATCTGTCACTCGTAAGTGTTCATTGAGAAGTGGCATAAACAGGACCAGTTACATGTCCACCAGACATGGTGGGGTAAGCAGGGCCAGCTGTTGCATATCCACTGGGCTTAGTAGGGTAAACAGGACCAGCTGTCATGTATCCACTGGGCTTGGTAGGGTAAACAGGACCATTCGTCACATATCCACTGGGCTTGGTAGGATAAGCACCGCCAGTGGTGTACGCCGGAGGGTTGGCCGCATAGACAGGGCCACCGTTGCACTCAGGGGGGTTCGTAGCGTAGACGGGGCCAGTGGCATAAACAGCGGTGTCTGTGATAGCTGCAGATTGCTTGTGGTTATGGCGTCCGTTGCCCTGATCGGCCGGAGCAGCAAGCGAGCTGGCGCCAGCAGTGAGAGCAATGCCGATGGCCAAGGTAGCGGAAGAAATGCTGATCTTCATTGTAACTTTGGCAGCTGAGGAGGATGGGACAGGTTTGGAAGAATACAGGGTAAACTACAGAGGCATTTGGAGTTCCTAGACAGATGCTGTCTCACATTTTATATCCAGGTGCTTGCAGCGCAGGTAGTCTGCGCTTTCGCTAGGGTTCTACGGCTAGGAGCGCTTGTATGTAGAGCTGCGCTGATTTCTCCGCAGATGAGCTTTTTCTTTGCAGGCGCTGCTTCCGTACCAAGACTTGCGTAGCACTTGAGCTGTTTTGCAAGCCCATTATTCAAGCATTTGACTAGCACTCGATGCAGGGCCACGTCGCGTCTCTTGCGGAACACGACGCAAACATCAGACCATGCCATTTTCTCATTGTCCTAGCACAAGGGTGCGGATCATGTATGATTCAGGACATTAAGCTGAGGCGCTCTCGCCTGCGGTTGCTGTGATGTAGTCGCCGCAGTGCCCACTTCCCCTCCTCCCATGTCTGCGGTGCAGCGCCTCTGCTGGAACAAAGCTGGGCTGTGTGCAGATATTTAAAGATTCGTCCATTCGGTGCTACGAAGAAGCAGGCACATGTGTAGCCATGCAGAGAGCCAAGGAGCTGAGGAGCAGCGGCAGAGCTCAGTGTGGTATGGTGGGAATCAGGCAGGAACAGATGCGTGCTTCCATGCAGCTCTTGGCACGGAGCGTGTGCTGCCGCGTCCAGCGCACACATGCACGGATATTTGCACACACAAGATGCCGCATGTGTCTGTTGCGAGCAACCCCAGCAGCAGGGACACGTCACTATCTCTGGAGCGTGATCAGAAGCCTGCAAAATCAATCACGCAGACCTGCGATTCCGGCTTCCGCCTCTTACCTGCCGCTGCACGTGCCAGCAGCGCTCACCAGCAGTGCGTGCAGGAGCTACAGGGCCGAAAGCAGGAGCAGGGGACGGTAGGTACCTACCATTTTGGACCGCCGTGCTACAAGCGGACAGCTGCGCCGTGCGTCCTGCCCGACTACGGCGCCTTGACGTCGATCTAGAAAAATAGAAGATTCGAATGTAAATAACACGCAGGATGCACGTGGGCGCGCCAGCCAACGCTTTTGGGCCCATACGAAGTCGTGCGTAGTCCCTGGGCTGTGATGGGCCAGGAGCATGCGGAGGAGGCACCTAGCGCGCAAATCGAAATTTCCTCTTTCTATTTTCCCACCTGGCATCCTCGTTGACTTTGCCTCCGCTCGCCCGCTCTTTTGCCGGACGAGCAGCACAGGAATCTGCTTATAATCCCCCGCCCCTCCTGCTCGCGCTCAATCTCATGGTAGCTTTTCTCAGGCGCAACCTTCTATCTGTCTTCCTGGTCATCTCCACAGTCTGCGTGCTTGCTAAAATAATGAGGATCCTGTCGCTCACCACCATTGCCCTGTCGGCCGTTGGCCTGTCGTCGGCCTTCATCGAGGACACCCGCGACCTGAAGTGGAACACGCTCAACGGCAAGAAGACCCGCCTCGTCGGACACCGCGGAGAGAAGGCATTCATGCCCGAGCACTCGCTTGGATCGTACTGGCAGGCCGCGCTCGAGGGCGTCGACTTTATCGAGCCCGACCTCGCGCTGACCAAGGACGGCCACATCGTCGTCAACCACAACGAGTGGCTCGGCGACACGACCAACGTCGCCTCCATCCCCGAGCTTGCGCACCTGCGCCGCAACGTTACGTGGATCGACGACGGCAAGGAGAAGACTGTAGTGAACGACTGGTTCATCTTCGACCTGACTCTTGAGCAGCTCAAGAAGGTGCGCATCAACCAGGCCAACTACCCCTTCCGCCCTCAGATCTACAACGGGTACTTCCAGGTCCTGACGTTCGAGGAGTACCTCCAGACCGTCCGCAACCTGACCATCAACCTGGGCCGCCCGTTCGGCGTCATCCCCGAGCTCAAGTCGCCCAAGCTCTTCAACAAGAACAGGTCCTATGACCGCTACTTTGAGGACCGCGCCATCATCACCCTGAACCACTACGGCTGGGCCAACATCACCAGCAAGGTCGACGCGAGCAAGCACACGGACCTCAAGTTCGCCCCTCTTGTCCCCCTGCCCAAGGGCGTCACTCTGGGCCCCTCGACCTGGCAGTGCTTTGACCAGGACACCGCCGCCTACCTGTCCAGCCACACCGATGTTCCGGTTGTTGCCCTGAACGAGAACCTGCCCTGGTTCTTTACTCCCAAGGGACTCGACCGTGTTGCCAAGTACGCCAAGATTGTTTCGCCCTGGAAGGACTTTTTTGTGACTGGTGCCGAGGCCTACTTCAAGTCGCAGAACACCACCTGGGACGCCAAGGAGATCGAGCAGCTCGGCGGATTCATTGCTCCTGACAAGCTCGCCAGCGAGGTGCACAAGCGCGGCATGGAGCTCTCTCCCTACACTTTCTACGACTCGCACCAGGATGCTCTGTATCTGTGCCAGAATGGCGTCAAGCCTGCCAGCAAGAGCGGGTTCTGCCCCAAGAACAAGACCGAGGAGTTCTTCTACTTCTTCGAGCAGGGCATGGACTACATGTTTGTCGAGAACACTGTTGAGGCCAACATCCTGCGCATCTTCTACAACAACAAGCTGGAGAAGGAGCAGGGCAAGCACAAGCCCGGCAACGGCAACGGCAACGGCAATGGTAACGGCAATGGTAACGGCAACGGTAACGGCAACGGTGGCTACTACACTCGCGCCTAAACAACTACTTCTGCTAGTCTAACCTAGCTAATACCACACTTTTATTGTTACTTTATATTTAAATACGCTTCAACTCTCACGTCCATTGTTGCATTCCTCATCTTTGGCAATGCTTGGTGCAATTCTACTTTTGAACATTGGAGCGTGTGCAGTACATGGATGTGCTACCTATGCCTCTACTATTGCTGCACTATATTTCAACCTAAGCAGCCCGCAGAGATGCGGATGAAGACTAGGGAATGGTGGCTGAATCAATGTGTTTCCAATGAACTTGGCAAAAAGCCAAGAGGCAGCATGGCGACTCCATTCTGAGAAAGACAAGCACATTGTCGAACCGCCATGCAGACGCCGTCTACAACTACCGTGTCATGCTAGGTTGTAGTATATTATTGCCAAAAGGCTTAAATGGAGGACTCTAACAGCTTACTTGGACGGGTAGGTGAACTTGGTGCACGTATCCGAGGTGTATTTCTTAGTAGGGACGTAGTTCACACGGTCCTTGACGTTAAAGTACGCCCAAATCTCGCTCAGCGTGCCACCATTGCACTTCAACGCCACATCCACACCCAGCTCGGCCTTGATGGCTGCCTTGAACTGGCCAGCAGTGTAGGTCTTTCCAGCGGCAGGCACAATTCCGTGCTTGGCCAATGCAGCATAGTAGCTGTACTTGGAGCGGAGAGCCAGGACGGTGGTGAAATACTCGATGACCTCTTGGTTTTTCTTGTAGTTGGTGTAGCACTTGGGGTCCAGAGTGGTGACGCATGTGCCGTGCTTGGACCACTCGTGGGACCAGAACCAGTTGTTGTCGCCCTTGTACGATGACCAGTATGTGTTCAGCTGGTTGTAGAGGCTGGAGCTGGCGCTCTGGATGATGCTGCTGACGTTGTAGTCCAAGCGGGCGGGGTCACAGCCGTTGGTTCCCGTCTGGCTACCAGAGCAGGTGTTGGGCCACAGGCCGTGCAGTGTGTACTCGGTCTGGGGGCCAAGACCCTTCGACCACTGCTGGACCAAAACGACAATGCCGTTCGTCGAGGCACAGCAGGAGTTGACCTTGGAGGCGGCAACAGAGCATGTGACTATGCCAGAGGGGCAGTTGCCCAGCGGGTTGGCTGGCGGGGCGGGCTTGGGAGTAGTGGCGGGAGCAGCGTCGACCGAGGAGACGGTGAGCAAAGCAGCGACAAGGGCAATTGCAGGAATACGCATGGCTAAAGTCTGTGTTGTGTGATACTGAAATGAAAGGAATGCTAAGATAGAGGCTGCTGCTTTGCAGTGTGGTGATATCAGTAAGGAGCCTATTGCCATGTGGAGCAGCCTCTCAAGCGTGTGTTTTTATACGCCACTGTCGCCAGCACTCCCACAGAGAACAGACCAAATTGGATGTCTGTGGAAGGAATTGTCTGTGGCTGGATGCAGACTGGGATGCCTCCTATCCATACACTGTAGCCACGCGTAGCCATGGGAAGCTAAGATAAAATTTGACAGCTACATGCGCTCCTTCACCTTCCTGCTTGCTGAAACTGACACGCTACATCTGTGTGTGGGCTGTGCCTGTAGAGACTTGCGTGTTCTTGCGACAAGCAAGCTGACGCGCGGCGGACATGCAACGGCCGCTTTCATGCGCAAGCGTGACTTTTGAAACGACCTCACGTGTAGCAAGTCAATTCAGCATTGGTCGCTTCTACCGCCTCTGCTGATTTTAGGGATGGGACAATATGCAAGCTGCGGGAGCGCTGTGGAGTTGGGCCTGAAGCAAGTCGAAATGCCATTTACTCAGCGTGTAACAGACACATCAATATCAGCGGTTTGTGCATCCGTGCAAAAATAGAAAAAGCAGGTAATAGAGGGTGCAGGCATGCCAGCAGGAGCAAGCCTTGGATCTATAAATAGAAAGCTATGGCGACTTTTGGATCAGTGGATCCAGGAACGTGTTCCCGTTGATGATTTGTGTTGTCGCCGCAACATACCTGTGGTTGTGCTGCTGCGAAAGTAGCCTCAGAGCCGCAATCTCCGTGAACGTGCACCCACCCAGAAACACAACCAGCGTGGCCGGCGCCTTCTCGCCCAACCTCCTGACCACCTCATCCGCCACAATAAGATCCGACTCGCGGTCGCTGGGCGACTGCATCAAGTCGACAGTCTCGCCAGGCAGTTCAGCCAGCACATCGTCCCACCCCTTCCACCCGCTCTTGACGCCGCCCGTGCTCTGGCTGTCGCGCTGTGCAGGCCGTGATGCAGAGTCGCCGGAAGAGCGCAGCAGCGAAGCGTACCTGTTTGTGGCGGGCGTAGTGTACACCGCCGGGTCGCGGACCAGGCACTGAAGCAGGCGGATCGACATGGGTGCATACCCAGAATACACGTACGAAACATCGTCCGGATCGTTCTCGCGCACATCGCTTACAATCAGGTTGAGCGTCTTTCGCAAGAAGCTCAGCGAATTGGTGTGCGCGGGATCACGCGGCCTAGTCGACGGCGCAACGGAGTTCAAAAGACCCATCGACGGCGGCTCATTTGGCACGTTGCCGGTCATACGAACTGTGGACGGCGCAGCCGACTTGGCCGCCGACGGAGGCACCAGCAGTCCAGCTTTGCTCAGGTTGTCCAGGGTAACTGCCTGGTGGTGCCCAAACGCCGCCGTCAGCTCCTCGTACCAGGCATCATACGTCTTTTGCTTAAAGTTGGGCCCCCTCCACAGCGCATAAAGACACATGAGCCTTAAGACCTTGTGTATCGAATTGGGCGCAGTGGCAGGCGGCAGGTCCTTGAGCTCTCCATTTACACCGGGTGCAGGTGCATGGGGCTCAGCCAGCGCAAGCAGTTTGTCGATATGGGCCAGCTGTTCCCTGGACACATCGCCAGCGCCCACAAGCGACTGCTCAATCTCCAGCACCGCACCAAAGTCGTCCGACTGCGTGCGCTTCAGTATTGTCTCCGCCAAAGTGACATGCGACTTCAATGACTGGTGCTCCTGCTGCAGCCCGCTCAGCCTTCCCACAAAGCTGCGGATTTCCTGAACCGTCTTGGCCCTATGTCGGCTCTCGTAGGTATCCTGCAGCTGCCGCGACATCTTGCTCAGCAGGCTCCCAACGCCCGCAAAGTTCATGTTGCGAATCTCGCCGTAAATGGCATCGCTGCTATTCAGCGCAATTCGCTTCTTCTTCCCCGCGCCATGCGCATCGCTGCCACCACTACCACCGCCAGCAGTGCTTGCCGATGAAGATGCTGCAGGTGCCGCCGCACTAGCGCCAACCGACCCAAGCGTCACAGACCCGTTGCTGATGCCGAACACTTCACTAATCAGCCCCTCATATGTCAGCTGAGTCAGCAGCGGCGTGACCAAGTCGATGCCCCTATCAATGATGACAACCGAGTCAAAAGCACTCGACATCGCCAGTGCGCTATTCAACGACCCGCGCGGATCGCTTGAGGTAAGCTCCAGCCGCATGCGTGTCAGGTTATCCGCCAAAATCTGCGCAAAATCGCCTTTTCCAACCACGCGCGGGAAGAACCCAAACAGCCCCTGCAGCCGCATGATAGCGCGTGCCACGTACTGAATGCTCGAAAAGTCGCCATCCAAATACAGCTCCTTGAACGTTGCCGGCAGCTCCAGCGACATCAAGTCGTCCTCCAGCGGGATAAAATCCATCCTGTACTCGCCAATAGTGATGTCTCCCAGCACACCTTCCTCCTCCAGCACACGCTCGCACAGGAGAGTCCGTCTGGGCACCAGCTGCAGCGAGTACTCTCTCGGCGTGTCTTTTTTGTCCTGCGAACCCATGCGTATGTGTTCGGCTATTGTCTTCATCTTGCTGACATGCGGCAGCGCAAAGTACAGGACACCCTTTATTGACCCAGTGTCCAGCGGTCCCGGCCCTAGCAAGAATATTTTCTCGACACCATGCTCCTTGAGCACCGAGAAGTCAACAATGAAGCTGAGCGCCCCCGACAAGTCCTCGTCCAGCACGAGCGCCTTTGACCCGCGAATCTACAGGAAATGCAAAGGACGCACCAACAACATTCAGAACACAGCAAATGGAAGTGCCCCGACTTTTTGGGCATTGCAGTCAGCGAGCGCCGAGATTACTTACAGTGTCGAGTATGGCGATTAGCTCATCTCGCAAAATGTCCTTGAGCTGGAGTATGTTGGGCTCTTCCCGCGACTCGCTGCCTGTACTCGTGGCCGGCATTGCTGTGCTAATTTGAAAGTGGAGCTTTGAGAGGCGTGCAAATATACTGTGGAGAATAATTGCGAAAAACAGAGGCGAGAAGGCTTGGCGCGGTCGCTGAGCTGCTGGAGGGTTGTGACGTTGCTACTGCGCTGCCCGACTCGCCAAAACAAACGGTCGGCTCGCTGAACCGATCCTTTAGCGATGTGTTGTTCACAGACTTGACTGCATTACACTTGATAGACTTGGAGCTGTTGTATTTCGCAAGTCACTAGTGAAAAAGGATGCTACACAGGTATACACGCTTGAACCCTACTGGTCGTCAGCGGGGGCACTGTCGGGAGCAGG
>MU604183.1:0-12482 GCA_025201845.1 Martensiomyces pterosporus | reverse complement strand
CCCGCATTTGACTCGTTCCCAGACTACAAGTCCCCCAACGTCGTCAAGGTCCAGCAGCAGCTCATCAAGCTTTTCCAAGAGCAGACCGCTGCCACCAAGCCAGCCACAAAGCCGCCTACCACCAAGCCGCCTACCACCAAGCCAAACACACCGCCATCCAAGGGAAAGCGCAGCAATGACGACGTCGTGCATGCCATTGAAAAGTACGCCCTGTACGCCCGCGCTGCCTACCAAATCAACAGCAGGGAGTGGAACTGCCCCAGGTGCACCACGGATCAGAGAATGGTGGGATCTGTAATTCCCTACCACTTCGACGAGAAGAGTGGCCCCAGCTATGGATACGTGGCCCACAACGAGCGCAACGGAGAAATCATCGTCGCGTTCCGTGGAACTACAACGACAACCGACATAGTCACCGATTTGAAGGTCCTCCAGGCTGACTGGGAGGCCGCTGGCCCTGGCGCAAAGGTTCATTTGGGCTTCAAGAAGGCAGTCCTTTCTGTTGCCAACCCTATTGAGGGTTTGATCCATACCCTTCTGCTACAGCACCCCAACCACAGGATCGTGTTTGTTGGCCACTCGCTGGGTGGTGCCCAGGCTTCTCTTGCTGCCGCCAAATTCGTTGCCGGGAACAGTGGTCTGATGAACAGGGTGTCGCTGTACACGTATGGCCAGCCACGCACTGGAAACTCTGTCTTTGCTGCGTGGATGGATAGCCACCACTTCCCGAAGTACCGTGTTACCTATGGAAGCGACCCCGTTCCTCGTCTCCCGGCCGGTGCAGACTACAAGCACCACACGCAGGAGATCTACTACAGCGCCGGCAACCAGATCAAGTTCTGCAGCCCCACCAATGGTGAGGACCCAGCCTGCATGAACAAGATCTCCATCGCTAACATTAGCCTCAAGGACCACAGCGCATACCCCGGCCTTGAGATTGTCCCACACGCCTGATTTTGTGCTCAAACAGGCTGCCCCTGCTCGCCGGATCGCTTGCGAGGCCTGGGCGCAGCCGTACATGATCGAACTGGCAGATGCCGGTGTCGTGAATTAGAAGTAGAAAACTTGTGAATACTAAGAGTATGAATCAGTATGAATACTAGATGAATACGGGAGTGGAAACTAAGCGAGACTGTGGCCGCCTCCTACCCAGCGGGAGAGGGGGCACTTTTATAACCGAGTAGATGATGTTGTAACCAGGTCCACCATTCCCTCACTAACAAGCGTTTCTTCTTTCTTTTGTCCGTCTGCTTGATATAACACTCAAGATATGCTGTGAGATACACGTATGGAAGAATGCACTCCCTCCAAACGCGACAGACTGTAACAGGAGGCAGCAGCTGCTTGAACTCGTGGGTAGTGAAACCCTTCACTAATCCATTGACATAGCACACGAATACCTTTCGTAGTATGTTCAAGTGCAGGTCCTTTACATGGGTCATCCTACAAACGTAGGGCAATAGAAAAGTAGAATAATTCAAAAGAGTGCAGAAGAGAAGAGTGAGAAGCGGAAATCTAGCGCAGATTGGATAAGAGTGTATATCACCAAGAACTGGTACTCAGCAGGGCAGAAGAAATGCAAGCCAGAGAACAGTCGCTGCGCCCCCACATCGTGTGGTGTGTGGACCAAAATATTGCTAGGAGCGAAGCAGCAGGTTTTGGCAGCCAATGGCTGATCAAAAGGGAGCACTGCCAGGTGTCCTACGCGCCAACGCTGTTTGTTTTGGTATGTCGCGGTGCAGCAGGTTGCAGCACCTCAGGATCTCTCCGTGTGCACGCATGGCATCGGCCAGCACCACAACAAGTTCGTCGCCACTCCTCACCAAATCAAGCGCCTCACCACATGGCAGCATCACAGCAACCACCAGCAGCCCGCTGGGAATGAATGCGTGCTCAGAGTCCCCATCTGAATCGACAGCGCTGTCCTACCGCTCGCTATATGCCTGCGTGATTTCTGGCTAGTATATCACAGTTGTCATGTCCTGCCAGCCGCACCTGCCCATGTGACGTAAATCGGATTCGTGCTGACAAAAGCTGTAGGTAGGTAACATTGCTGTATTCGTTTTTGACAACTAAAGGCATGCGAATGCTCGGCAGCAGTTGGCGAACAGCACATGTGGGTGTTTATCAGATGAGGCCGCTAGCGGCAAGAAGCACACCAGCGATGATGGCGACTGGTGCAGAACCCATGAGCTTGCTGGCAGGAGCCGAGTTGGGCTTTGGTGTATTGGCGTTAGCCTGGCTGGTCTGAGTGGCTGAGGCGCTGGTCTGGCTGCCAGTGCTCGAGGCAGTCGACGTGGGCGAGGAGGAGTTGGATGCAGTGTCGTAAGTGAACGTGGCCGTCGAGAGGAAGTCCGACCTCTTCAGGGGGGTCGCTTGGGTCAGCAAGCCGATGTATCTGCAAAAGGTCGTGAAGAAGTCAAAACCCTTCCTGGTAGTGCACTGGGCGCTGGCAAAGTCGTCATTGATGGCCACGATGTTGAGCAGGCCAACGAGGCCAACCGTGTTGTCCGAGCCGGTTTTGGCAAGGAGGCAGCCGCCGTTGCACACGTTGGTGCTCTTTGACACGGGGGCAAGGCACATCGAGTTGGTTAGGTTGGCGTAAGGAGCTCAGACGTTTGTGCACGCGGACTTGTCTCCGACCTTGAGCGGCAGCTGCTGCAGTGCAGTTGCATACGAAGAGCTGGAGTTTGCAGACGTGGACCCCCATCCGATAGCAGAGTACAGAGTATTCGCCTTTGTCTCGGGCTTGCTGATGATCTTGGCGCCAAAGCCTGAGCTGGTTGTGTTGGAGCCGGGGATGGACTGGGCCTGTTGTCTGAGCTAGCGAAGCGAGGGGTATAGCGAGTATATTGATAGTTATAAGCAATGTGGATGTTTGCGAAGCTAAGGAACATCCAAGGGAAAGGCAAGCTCAGGGAAGTATTTATGTACGCCTCTACTCAGGCCTTGCAGCCAAACCTGCCAACAGGCCAAAATGAGCACAGCAATGTTATCCGAGTTTGCAATCGAGTTGTACCCCGGATGGACGGTCATAGTCTTTGGGGACGCATAGGTGCCGTTGCCCTTGAAGAGGCCTGCCTTTGTCCTGGCAGTTCCTTAGCTTCGCAAACATCCAAGTTGCTTATTATTCACAATAGTACTCGCTACATCTTTTGCTTCGCTTGACCACCTAACAGCAGCACACCCCACAGCCCCGGCGCATTGGCTGGAGCAGCAGCAGCAAGCAGCAGCACACCACCCAGCACTGCCTCGGGTTTGCCCTGCATGCGGTGCGGTTCAGGTGAAATCAGCAAAACAGGCAAGGGACGAGTCGATCTGAGCTGCGTCGATCAGTAGGGCATTGCGTTGATTTCTGCTATCGCTAAGACTGCAGTATCATCAATGCTGCATTAAAGTTTGAAAAACAGCAACCTGCGTTTTGTTTCCACTTGCTACCCCTACGTTCTTCCGTTTCTCAACACTCAGCATGGCTTTCTTTGACGACTTGCCTTTGGAGATTTTGCTCGCAGTTGTTCAGTGGTTCAAGCGAGAGGATTTGGATGAACGTGCGTTTTCCGAGCTGCTGCCTGTAGCACACATCAGCACCAGCCTGCGTCAGTCCCTGCTACCCCTGCTTTACAGGGATCTGGTGTTCGAATTTCTAATAGCGTATATCAATGATGACGAATCAAGCGAGACAGAGAGCGATGCACCACCACAGGTGACGATTCGCACTCGCCACAACGCCTCTCTTGCGAGGTCGGCCGGATGTTCAGAGTATGCGCAGCGAGTGAAACTATTTATAAATAGGTTCACAACTCTGGATTATATCGTCAGAGCGGTGCAAGATGAGATGGACGTTGGAGGCGAGACCAAATGGCCAAATTTGTGTTCATACGCCTGCTCCTACAACCATTACTGTTTGGAGGATGAGGACACGTTTTCTTGTCCAGACATCATCTGGCAGCTTGACAAGGAGCTCCCTAAGCTACACCAAGCATCTCCCGTTATTTGTGAAGTGCCTTCAGGCTTCATGCCGCTTGCCTACACTCCACCTTCGGCGTCCTTTTTGACCCAGCTCACATCGCTTTGTCTGATCTGTTACAACCAAGGCATGGATGCCAACCGCTTACCGCAATTTTTCGCGCCTACCTTGGTCGACCTCACACTCAACGGTGTTAATCCCGAAAACGTATGGAACATATTCTACGACGGCCACGAGAACCAGACTGTGGTGTTTGCAAGGCTCAAGCGCCTAGCTATGATGTTTGATTCCCCGCTATCTTGGGGTGAGATTGACGACTTGCCGCCTCATTTGCAAGATGCTACGAACGGTGCGCTGACGGGAAGGTCTGTGTGGGCAGCTGGAGCTGCTGGTGGCAGGCCAGGCTGTCGAGTGCCGTTGTTCCCAGTTCTTCGCACTCTCAGGTGCGAAGGTATGGCGTACAACTTTCAAGACTTCATTTCTGGCACACAGTGCCACAATAGTCTGGTGTCGCTGAACGTGACCAATGGAAATGTGTACTTTGATTTCGACGCTAAACCGTTCAAAACCCTGGAAACGGTCGAGTTCAGCGCTTGGTTTCGAGACACAGACGAAGAAAGCACAGGTTCTGTGGATCTGTACAAATCTGCGTTTACCAGCCTGCTGCGCGCGAAGACGAATATACAGAGAATAGCATTCAGGTCGGATGTGTGTGATAAGCTCTTCCAAGTGCCGCCAGATATTTGGTGTGCCAACCTGCGCTCGCTGTGCCTCGGCGTGGAGATCGACTTCAAGTCAATGCTCCGACTCCTCAGCAACCTGAAGCGCCTCATCGAGCTGGAGCTAGATGTCGATTATGCCTATATCTACGAGGATGATTTTAGGCGAGAGGATACAGCTGAAGACGTTGACGAGCTTCAGCCGCTTCAAGTGGAGTACCCGCCTGTGAGCAGCACTTTGCGCCTTTTTACTTGCCACTTGCACGCCCCAAAGGTGCGTCGTTGCTACACGGCGTCTTATGCGCTTGAGCTTGCACTGCACCTCCCTGCACTCGAAAGCATGACTCTGGGTGTGGATGAACAAAAGGATGCGGCTTTCTTCGAAGCGCTGCTAGTCAAGCTCCTTCAAGAGCTGTCAGGGTCACCACACATGAACGACGGGCTCTTGAGTGCCAAAGTCATCCAGCGCTCTCCGAACTCATGGAACAGATATTTGTGATGGTTTACAGTGCAGTAGTATAGTCTCTGTTGTGTTGGCGGGATCGGATGCCGCTCTGTTGGAAGCGCCAGCCATGCCCAGATGGAGAAGCACATAAATACTTCCCCAGGCTTGCTTTTCCCTTGGCTGCTCCTTAGCTTTGCAAACACTCAGATCGCTGATTACTCGCAATAATACTCACATCACCTCTTGCTTCGCTTGTTCTGGCACCACTGGCAAAGGCTTTGCGGCCAAGGAAGTCGGGGCCCTGATGAAACACTTGCACATGGACCCTGCTGTGCTGAGAATCACGGGGACGATTGTGCCGCCGCACACCCATCTGCCACACCTCTCGATGCTCGAATGCACATCCAATATCCACACCGCCTCCACGCACAATGAGTTTGGACAGCCCATGGGGGAACTGCACTCGACCGCTGATGTCAGAGCAGCGAACCCCAGGTTGAGGGAGGTGTGCCACGAGGCGCCAACGGCCCCGGGGGCTCTGAATAGGATTGCGGGTGCCTCGTGGATCTCCGTCATGGATCCTCCCAGGGCATCTCTGGCACCACCGAATCACTCCTGACATCAGCGAGGGGTTCGCGTTTCATACCAGAAGCCACCGCTTACTGCAGGCCACACGACTTGTCGTGGGCGCGAAGAACTCAACCTCACTCCAGGAGCACTGGCTGTACGAGACCCTGCGCGGCATATAGAGTACCCTCATCAAAGAGCACTACAGCGACACCATAGTCTACACCTTGGACTATGACGCCACCAAGCACCGTTTGCATGTGCACACCGTGATAGCTCAGCTTGCGCGAGTTGGTTCAGTCATCTTGTTAAGGAAGAGCAGGATCGGCTTCATGAGTGGTCTGCCGGTGCTCGGACACACCTGGAGCAGAGCCAGCCACACCCCCAGTGACGACTGGGTGCAGGATCTCCTGAAACTGCCCCGCCCGACAGCAGTGGATATGCTGCGGTCGTTCACCGGATGCATGTGTATGGAGTAGATTGAAGGTTTTAGTATTGTTGACTGGGTGGGCGAAGCAAGGGGCAAAAGCGAGCATGTTGAGAATAATAAGCGATTTGGATGTTTCCGAAGTAAAAGAACACCCAAGAGAAAAGCAAGCCCGTGAAGGTGATGGTTGTGCCGTAAAGCAGGCCCATGAACGTATTTGCGTGCTTCTCAATCCCAGTATAATTGACGCTCCCAAATCGCCACCTCTTCCTGCCAGTAATAGAAAGCTGTGGCATTCAAGAGCCCATTGTTCAAGTATGGAGACCCCGACTGCTCTTGAATGAACATGCTTAGCAGCTCTTCGATTAAAACCATATCGTCTTCTTCATCCACCCACAGAGTCATGCTTTCGAGTGCAGGAAGGTGCAGTGCAAGCTCAAATGCATAAGACGCCGTGTAGCAACCACGCACCCTTGGGGTGCACAAACGGCACATAAAACGACGCAGAGTGCTGCTCACAGGCGGGTAATATGCTTGAGACGGTTGAAGCTCGTCGATGTACTCGTCTGTATCCTCTTGCTCATCGTCAAGCGTGTAGCCAAACTTATAATCGACATCTAGCACCAGCTCGACAAGGTGTTTCAGATTGCTGAGCAGTCGAAGCATTGACTTGAAGTCGATCTCCACGCCGAGGTACAGTAAGCGCAGGTTGGTGCACCCAATATCTGGCGGTACTTGGAAGAGTATATCACGCACACACGACTTGACTGTCATCCTCTGTACATTCGTCTTCGTGCGCAGCAGGCTGGCGAACGCAGATTTGTACAGACCCGCAGAACCGGTGCTTTCTTCGTCTGTGTTCCAGGAAACAGCGCTGAGTTTGATAATCTCTAGGCTTTTGACCATCTCGGCGTCAACGGCAGAATGCATGCTTAGGTTATTCACGTACAGTGACACGAGGCTGTTGTGACACAGGATGCTGTAGATGAAACCACAAAAGTCACACACCATATTTGAGCACCGCAGGGTACGAAGAGCCGGGAACAAAGGCACTCGGCAGCCTGTATTGCCACTAGTAGCTCCAGCTGCCCACTCGGATTTTTTTGTCAGCGCACTGCTTATAGCACCCTGCAAATGAGGTGGCAAGTCATCGTTTTGCTTCCAGTAGGGTGGGTCTGCAAACACAATGACTAGGCGCTTGAGCCTCGCAAACACCACAGTCTGACCTTCTTGACCGTCATAGAATATGTTCCACACGCTCTCGGGATCAGCATCGTCGAGTGTGAGTTGGACCAAAGTAGGCGCAAAAATCTGTGGAAAGCGGTTGGTGTCAGTGCACTTGATGGTACAGCTCAGACGAAGGGATGTGAGCTGGGTCAAGAAGGACACCGATGGTGGAATGTAAGCAAGTGGTGCGACACCTGAAGATACTTTGCAGACAACAAGAGATGCTTGGCATGGTTTAGGGAGCTCCTTGTCAAGCTGCCTGAAGATGCCTGAGCAAAAAAGCGTGTCGTCATCATAAAAACGGTAATGGCTGTAGTTGCAGGCGTATGAGCGCAGATGTGGCCATTTGGTCTCGCTTCCAGCGTCCATGTCATCTCGCACCACTCTGATGATATCATCCAGAGTTGTGTGCCTATTTATAAACAGCGATACACGCTGCACATGCTCTGAGCACCCTGCCGAGTGTGCAAGTGCAACGTTGTGGTGAGTGCGAGTTGCCCGGTTTAGTGGTGTGTTGCTCTCTGCCTCGCTTAATTCGTCATCGCTGCTATCGACTATGCGAAACTCGAATACCAGGTCCCTGTAGAGCAGGGGTAGCAGTGGCCAGCGCAGCCTTGTACTAACGCTCGCCACAGGCAGCAGCTTGCAAAATTCAAGCTCATACCAAAGCCTTTTATTGAGCCACTGAACAACTGTGAGTAAGATATCCAAAGGCAGTTCGTCCAAGAAAGCCATGCTGAGTGTTGAGAAACGGAAGAACGTAGAGGTAGCAAGTGGAGACAAGACGTGGGCTGCTGTATTTCAAACTTTAACGCAGCATTGATGATACTGCAGTCATAGCGATAGCAGAAATCAACGCAATGCCCTACTGATCGACGCAGCTCAGATCGACTCGTCCCTTGCCTGTTTTGCTGCTTTCACCTGAACCGCACCGCATGCAGGGCAAACCCGAGGCAGTGCTGGGTGGTGTGCTGCTGCTTGCTGCGGCTCCAGCCAATGCGCCGAGGCTGTGGGTGTGTACTGCAACCACCAGCACTGTGGCTGCTGCCACCGAAAATACTGCTGCCCTCCCCAAGTGCCTCTGCTGCTCCTCTTTTCTCCACTCATTGTGCACTACTTGCTCTTGATTTCGAATTCTGCTTGCTCGCACTTGAAAAGGGAAAATGACTGCCGCCAGCACTCGCACACACAAGCGGCGGGTGGCACGAGGCTCGGGTCAGAACAAGCGCCGCAGAGCAGCACAGAACGCGCAGTCTCAAAACACTGGCAGCAGCAGCAGCAGTGGTGGTGGCCCAAATGACTTGGATAAGCAACCACCGGGGCTTGCAGGAAACGTGGCTCCAGTACCAGTTCCGAGTCTTGCAGGACGTGGGTTGGTGCTGGCCTTTTTCTCAGACTCCCTTCGACAAACTGCTCTTTGGTGTAGAGTACACTCCGCCACAGCCTGACACGTCGCAGCAGGAGAGTAGCACATCCACAGGGTAAGCACAGGGCGGCTGCATGGCTAGCTGGCTTGACTGCGCCGTGTAGCACCGTCAAAGGTACCAGGAACGCGAATCCAGACTGGCTCGGACTTTGGCGTGATGGCGCGGAACACAGACATCATTGTTGACAAAACGCTGATATGCAAGGCGTTTGTGAAGCGTGGAAGAGCGCCAGTGTGCGTTTGCCTGCCAAAGCGCTATGGCAAGACGTTCAACTTGTCGATTAGCGAAAAGCTCCTCAACGTGGCCAACAGCAGCGACGCTCACCCCATGGATGGGCAGATCGGTGTGCAGGCATGTCGTCGGGCATGCGAGAGGCTGTTTGAGGGAACTCTGCTGAAAGAGAGGGAGCCAGTGTTGTTCAGCCAGTTTTTTTGCAAGCACCCAGTGATTCGGCTCGGACTCAAGTTAAGTGCTGTGAGATATCCTTGCTATTCACTCTGCTTTTGTGCACCAGCCACCTGACACTGTAGCAGTCTTGTGCGTTGAAGATCCCCGATGGCGAGCACCGCAGGGCATGGGATGACATGCTGCTGACAACCATCTTCGACAGCAACAGCTGTATTGCGTGGGCCAACGAGTGCAAATCAATGCTGGACAAGCTGTATGTCGGGTACCTGTGCGATATCTACCAGCAGTTCAACTACGCTCTGCAGCGCCTCTCCCATGCAAGCAGGACCATGTATGAAGCAACGAGCGCAAACCTCTTCCGCACGTTCACCCTACTGAAAATGGTGCTGCCGCTGCCTCAGAGCGACATGGACGACTACTCGGGTGGCGACGAGATAGGGTCGATGTCTATCAATGAGGGGCAGAGCGGCAACGGCTGGTTTGGCTGGAGAGTCGTGTTTCCCAGCTGTGGTCCACACAGGCCAAAGCCGCTGTGCGTCACATTCGAGTTCAAGCAAATCCGCAGAGGTAGCAGCCAGATCACTGGCCACCCACTCAGAATGGCGCAGGAGGGGCTCGAGCAGATCATAGATAGGAGGTATGCAACAGAAATCAACCACGCACACAGGAGGCTCGATGCTGACGTGGAAATTGGGATGAGGGCTGTGGCTATCAGGCAGCGCATGTGGAGGCCGGCATCGGAAGAGGAGAGGAGAGCACACGCACAGCCAAGGCAGAATGTCCGATATGCTGACACAGATGGCGGGACAACGATCGAGGAGTGGGACCAGCAGCACATTGATAGTGACAACGCCGGGTGGGTAGACGAGCATGGCTGGATAACTGAACGCATCAGCGACGAGTTCAGAGTATTTGATAGCTGTTCTCCTAGGGTTTTGCGAGCCTATGTATTTCTAATAGACTTGACTGCACAAATGGCAGAGATTCAAAGGAGCTGTAATGGATGATTCAAGCAGCTGGTGACTTTAAGCTGTGTTAGATGATACTGAAAACTGTCCTAAAGAAAACTGGGGAAAACTTAGCGATGTCTGGCCTTAAATAGCCAAATGAAAAGCAATGAATGAAGAAATGGGCAGTAAGAAGGATGCAGTAGGGAGAACGTTTCGGAAATGAGTCCGCAACAATGAGGACGTTGGAGACGAAGCCACCATGTTGGAGACGAAGCCACCACGTTGGAGACGAAGCCACAACGTGGGGAAGAAGCCACAACAGGAGCGCGAGTTTGGGCTGGCAGCCATGCACATCAATCTGCCGACGATGAAGCGCAACACTGCATGGTACCCAGCAGCATACCCAGATGCCCGCGAGATGTGACTCTGCCCACGGTGTGAGCAGGTCACCGAGTCAGTGGTGCACATGCTCACCTGCGCTCACGGCGAACAGGAGGCAGAGCTGCCACCTCCCAGCACCAGCGCGACCCCGGCAGCGGACGACATGAGTGCTCGCTTTGTAGCAGAGCGCCATGGACACCTGATCCTGGTCCAGTGGTGGATCGACAACTTCAAGCAGGCCCTCGAACGGGACTATCGGCAATACAACCGCCCACTCAACCAAACCTTTACAGAAGAGTTCATTCACAGATGTAGGATCACGTTCAGAAGCGCGGTGGCCAGCGCGTACGACCGCTCACTAGTGCGCAACAAGCTGCAGATTGACCGAGAGCTCCGTTCCATCATCCCGCCCGCCACCCGCCGCAGTACTATGCGACGCAACAAACGGAGCGGGTTCCAGACAGCCACAGCAGATGGCGTGCCAAGTTTTCCAAGAACCTTTGCCAACCGCGGCCTAGAGTTCAAGGAGTTTTGCAGGTCAATGTTGCGAGGCCGGCAACAAGGAGCAACAACAGTGCCTAGGTAATTTATTCACGGGCCCTCCCGGATGGCACAAGTTTACACTTAGAGTGGCTATCTCGCACAGGGTCCTCTGGACACCCGTGCGGGAAGGCACGTGTTAGTTTAGTTTCCTGTCGCTCTAACGACATGGCTTCTCGTGCTCCTTAGCCGACCCCGCTATGGGGACTTCTAGTTTCTTGGCTCTTAGTTAAGTTAATTAGGAAATACATTGGCTCCATCAGTCAGTACTACTACTGCGGCTATTCTTTGCCTGTCTATACAGCGCCAGCTTGCAGGTCAGCAGTATGAAACACAGCAGTGTGTCATCTACATCTCTCTGAAGTTCCAGATGACCCTGTACCCGCATACTCAGAAGCGCATGCGTAAACATGGCAATCTTGTTACCACCAGCATCCTCCAGCTTCAGCTTGCTGCTGAAGGTTGACAGTTTCCAGGTGTACTTGTATCCAGAGAAATCGCTAAATTCCAATTTCTGTTCAGATCCCGTGTATTTGCCAGTAACCGAAGAACCCAGACCGGCGATTGTTAGTCGTCTCTTTATAAATCCTTCTACTCTTCCCGAAAGCACTGACTTTTCATCTGTGCCTATAGACAGAGAAAGGTCGCGGTGATCGGCTGTTGCTTGAAAGTCTGGTGTACGGTTCGGAACATGTGCATATCCGTCAAAACTCCCGCGGTATACTGCTGATTTCTTATTGGACCACAGCGACAGTCTGACGAAAGTAAAGGTCTGGACCATGCTTTCCGATAGTAGTAGTGCAAAAAATGGCTGGTTTGGTAGTTAGGCTGGCGACGAGAGAGAGAGAGAGATGAGAGATGAGAGAAGTGAGAGAGGTGTTGCTGCGTTAGGCATCCGTATTTAAACCAAACCACAAGGACGCTGAAGGCATCTGAAACCAGGGGTGACGGCATCAACTGACCGCCGGCGTTGACACGTGTGGTTTCTGAAATGCGGTTGTTGCATCCTGTTTTGGTATATAAAACAGGAAGTAAGCCGCTTCTCGGCTCTTCCTTTGCAAAAATGACGGCATCAGACATGATTTTCACAGGCACACCACTTGCCACATTTGTAGCGGCGCAGCGTGATTATTAACGAGTTGGCTGAAAGCCAACTCGGATGACATAGGCCCTTTCCAGGGCCGTACAGCACTTTATTTTACGTAGAATTTACTATAAAAAGGTAATGAAAATGCCACCTCTCTTGGTTCCCCATCCCTTCCAAAGCCGTCGCAGCACTAGCGTTATTTCAGCTACATCAGCACTTAATACTTAGTCACTCTACGGTTACTACCTCTTTCAACCTTATGAACAATGAACAGCTCTCCCAACTCGCGCGTATGGTCGCCGAGCATCTACAGCGCCCCCTCCCAGAGGGCAGCGCA
>MU604181.1:0-10964 GCA_025201845.1 Martensiomyces pterosporus | reverse complement strand
TCTGCCTCCTGTTCGCCGTGAGCGCAGGTGAGCATGTGCACCACTGACTCAGTGACCTGCTCACACCGCGGGCAGAGTCGCATCTCGCGGGCATCCAGGTATGCTGTCGGGTACCAGGCGGTGTTGCGCTTCATCGTCGGCAGGTTCATGTGCATGGCTGCCAGCCCAAACTCGCGCTCCTTTGAGTCTCTGCCATTTGTGACATGGATGGCGCGGTGGTTTGTGTAGGTGCCGTCTTGCGTGCGGGCCATGCCCAGTGCCGAGAGCATCAGGGCAGTGGTCTGCTTCGTGATCTGTGCGTCCGGGTGTGCTTTGGCGAGTATTGTGATGAAGTGGTGTCTGGACCAGGCGTAGTCCTGGATTTTCGTCAGCGGCGTTGCCATGTATTGAAGCTAAATGCACGGCGAGTTCATCGTGGACAACACTTGTCTAGATGTGCCAGGGCTGTACTTACATTAATGCGCAGTTAAAACGATGTCAAAGAAAACTGATACGAAGGGCACATAAAACAAGCCTACTTTAGCTCCGCATACAGGTCATTCAAAACATCCTTAAAGTGCTCCTGCGCAGCCTTTCTTTTGAGTTTAAATGTCGGAGTAACCAGGTCCAGGTCCTCAAAGGGCGTCGAGCAAAGATAAATATTCTTTGCATTCTCGAACCCTCGCAAGTCATGCGCCTTTCCCCAGGACTTGAGCTCGGCGATGACTTCACGGCGGACCTTTGAGTCCCTGCAGATGTCAGCAATGGGCAGTGCAGACTTGGGCGGCAGGATGCTTTTGTTTTTCAGGAACATCGGGAAGAGCTCTTCATCGGGGACGATAACAGCGACGAGGGCGCTCTTCAGGGGATCACCATAGACAAAAGCCTGGTTAACGATGAAGTGGTCCATGTAGATGCTCTCTATCCGCTCGGGCGCGATAAACTCGCCCTGTGCTAGCTTGAACAGGTTGTTTTTGCGGTCAATGATATGAAAGCGGCCCTGATCGTCAAGTTTGCCGATGTCTCCAGTGCGCAGCCATCCGTCCTCGTCCAAAGCCTGTGCAGTGAGCTCGGGTTGTCTGTAGTACTCGGTGAAGACATTGCCGCCCTTGACCAGAATCTCACCGCGCGGGTGTGGCTTGTCGTCGACTGTGTACCCAAGATCGGCGACGCTCTGCAGCTTGATCATCGCGCAAGGGATCGGTGCGCCGACATTTCCAGGCTCCACATCGCCAACACTGGTGATAGCACATGGCCCCATTGTTTCTGTCAGCCCATAGCCCTCAACAACGTTGCAAGAGAAGCAGCACCGAAGGAACTCCAGAGCCTCTGGTGAGATGGGTGCGGACCCAGACACAATCAAATTGAGCTTGCCGCCAAACTTTTCTCTAAGCGGCTTGAATATGACGCGGTCCCACAGCCAGTGGCTCACCTGCCCATGGTGCAGGTTGCTCTTCTTTGTGTTCAGCGCATAGTGGAAGAGCGCCGAGGGCAGGCCGCCCTTGATTTTGACAGCCGAGAGGACCTTGTCCTGAATCCGGTTAAAGATCCGCGGCACGCCAACAAACACTGTGGGCTGGAGATCCCTGATGTCGTCGATCAGTTTGAGCGTGTCGCCTCGTGGGAATGCCGTTTTGACTCCCCTCGAAATGAAAATGTGCATGGCCATACGACCCAGGCAGTGAGCCAGAGGAAGGAACCCCATGGAGCAATCGGATGGCGACAGGTGGCAGATGTCGCCGCTGGCCTGCAACAGCCCAAAGGCAGCACACGAGGAGAGCATGTTCCTGTGGGTGAGCGTGGCGCCCTTGGGCTGGCCAGAGGTGCCCGAAGTATACACAATGGTGGCCACATCGTTAGGGCCGGGGAGCTTTTCGGGCTCAACGCTCCCTTTGGCGCCAGCATCCTCGATAAACCTGAATGGGCGAATGCTGATTCCATGAGACTCGCCCATTGCAATCACATCGTTGGACAGCGAGTCAACCACGACAAGGCTGTGCACAACGGGGATCGCCTCGATCATGTGGAGCATATAGCGCGCATTCTCGTTTGTGCACACAATAGTTTTCAGATCGGTCTCGTTGATCACATGCTCTACAGCAGCCTGGCCAAGCGCCTCGTATACTGGTACTGATACCAGACGCTGGTAGTAGCATGCAAACTCGGCGATCACCCATTCGGTGCGGTTGCTCATAAATATGCCCACCCTATCTCCTGGATGCATCCCCAGATGCATGAGCCCCGAAGAGAAGTTGACGAATCGCTCGTGGAAGATATCCCAGGTAATCCACCTGTACGGGCCCACGTTGCCCATTCCATCGATGACCGGGCGGTATCCAAACACGGGGGTGTTCTTGCCAGCAAGGCTGCGGCCCCGCAAAAAGTTCTCGTACAAGGAGTTGATTCCTGGCACCTGTGTCACGAGCTTTCCGTCTTTAACGTGGCGGCTTACACGCGGCTAAGTTGGAGTAGTACCACAGGCTTACAGGGCAGCATTAGTGTGTACCTGCGATCGGGACGACGCTTTTGGTCTCTCCTTTGCTGCTTGTGCTCACCTTTGTCTCGCCGGGAATAGACGGCGAGTCAGGAACCTCGATAGTGCAGGTCATGTTGAGTTGTTGTGAAGCTGTGCGTTTCTACCAGAGAAAAATAAGGGCGCCTATGTTTTAGATAAATAATACTATAAGAGAATATAAAGCAAATTCGAGCAGGGCGGGAAAGAGAAAGAGGGTCCGAGGAGAGCGGCTAGTTGGGATGGCAATTATCTCCATATGCACACTCAGTCCGCTCTCCTTCCCCCAAACCCACTCATGCTACACGCTTGAGCCCGTCTCAACTGTGTGAAGCTAAAGGCGGCTGCTAGCTAATTCCGAATCGAACAAGGGCTGTCCGCAGTGGATACAATAGCGTCGACACACTTGTTCATAAAACGAGAAAGGGACAACTCGTGACGGGCTCGTTCACAAGGGATCAGCGTGTCAGTGCACGCCATCCTTCTGCACTGCATTTTATCCTCTTTCTCTCAGACGAGCAGCACATGTTGGTGCAGCGCTCTGGGTGGCATTGCAGTGCACATACCGGCTTTGTTTTTCTCAAAGGGACCCATGCTGGCGCCATCCTTCACACAGGCTGGCAGATGCGGGGAGCGCACATTTGCTTACTTCAACAGGCACTGTGGCAGTACATGGGGATCTGTACGCGGAGGACATGGAGTGATTACCGCGGCAGTAGCACTTGCAAAGACAGCAAGTGGAGGTGGGAGTCTTTCTGTGGTAGTTTAAATATAGCATCCTCCTCGTCTATGCAGGCTGCTGCTTTCTGCCCGGGGTTTCCAGCCACCGGTATCCCAACACGTCTAGAGCAAGAACAAAAAAAACAAGGTGCTCACAGCGCTACCTTGTGTATTTTTAGATCAGCACCTTTCTAGACACAGCTGCTGTCCGTGCAGTAGTCCATGGCAACCGCCAACGTGTTCAGCGGAATGCCCCGGATTGCTTGTGCTGATTTATTCCTCTGCGCCTTGCCGCCCGGCTTGCAGTTCGGATGCCAGCTTCGCATGCGAGCCGCATCAGCGCGAGTTGCGGGTTTCCTCCTATTAGCCGTCCCTTTCCGGTGCTGCCTCGGCTATCTGGGCAGATGGGGCAAGGAACAGCTGAAAAGTTTCCAGCTCCTCCATCACATTTCTTTCACACCCTACCTCAAATTCGCCCCTTCCCCCAATCTACCCTTCCTCATCCTCATTCGTTTTTCTTTTACGACAGCCTTTAAAGAATGTTTGCCAACGCCTCCCGCAACCTCCTGCTGCGCCAGCTGCAATCTCGCAGTGCGGTGTCGCCGGCGCTCCTCCGCACGAGCCTCAAGGCCACGTCGATGGTGCCCCGCATGTACTCGACACCCACCGGCGGCAACACTAACAGCAACAAGCCCGACCAGTACAACATGGGCCAAAAGTCCAGCGGCCGCGGCAAGAAGAGCGGCCTTCTCTTTGGCTTCCACCCCTTTGCCATCTTCGCCTCTCTCACCCTCCTGGGCTCCGGCTACATGATGATCGTCAAGCCCTACCTGGAGTGGAACGACAAGCAGAAGGCTGCGCGTGAGGAGAAGAAGAAGGACGTCGACAATGCCTCTTACTCGGAGGCCCAGATTGCAGCCTTCCCGTTCGGCGAAAAGACCGTGGTCTTTGTTCTCGGCGGCCCTGGCTCTGGCAAGGGCACGAACTCGGAGAAGCTCGTCAATGACTTTGGCTTCGTCCACCTGTCCGCCGGTGATCTGCTCCGCGCTGAGCAGAAGCGGCCTGTGTCGCAGTACGGCGATCTGATCGCGTACTACATTCGCGAGGGCCTTATTGTGCCCCACGAGATCACCATCGGCCTGCTGCGCAATGCTATGATGGACCATCCCGAGTGCGACAGGTTCCTCATTGATGGGTTCCCAAGGAACCTGGTCCAGGCAAAGGCGTTTGAGGATACTGTGTGCAAGGCGAAGAAGGTTCTGTACTTTGAGTGCCCCGAGTCTGTCTTGCTTGAGCGCCTGCTGAACCGCGGAAAGACCAGCGGCCGCTCGGACGACAACATCGAGTCGATCAAGAAGCGGTTCAGAACCTATGTCAATGACAGCAAGCCCGTCATTGATGCCTATGCGGAGCAGGGAAAGGTAATCACTATCTCGTGCCAGGGAACCATGGAGGGTGTGTATAAGAACACCCACGGCGAGATGACAAAGTTCTTTAGGAGCATTGATCAGGAGCCCCGTCCCAAGAAGGACTAGATCAGATGCCTTCTCTCTTAGACTTCACTTTGCACGCATTCTCTTTTTGCACCAAATTCACCTTTCCCAGACACAAACGCACGGCGCTGAATCTCGCTTTTGCAGTGGTAGATGTTTATGAAACAGTATAGAAGTACGTTTGAAAGCAGTGTGCTGGTGGATAGCATATAAAAAAAAACTTGGTGGAAAGAGCGGAAGTAGCAGCAGCAGGCGAATGGATGAGAAAGAGATAAAGGTGCTGCTGCGCATTGGCGAGTGGTGCTCAGTAGACTGTTTTGTAGGACTTGAGGCTAAGCGAGCTCATCGACCCTACCCGGCTGTACGAGTTGATAGTGCCGATTTCCTCGTACAGCCTGTTGATAGCAACCTGGTAGTGCCGCGTAGTGTCGTGGCGCTTGATCTTCAGCGTAGGAGTTAGCAGGTTGTAGACATCAAATCCGTATGGCTCCAGGTACACGTTCCGCAAGAGCTCATGGCTCATCAGTCCGCTCTCCTTTCCATGGCGGTTGAGCTCGGCCAACACGGTCACGCGAATGTCCGGGTCGATGCACAGCATCTCGTGCGGGGTGTTTGATCCTTCTTTGATGAACTTTCGTTTCTGCAGGAACACGCGGAAGAACTCTGCATCCGGCACCACCACGGCCACCAAGGAGCTGTGCTCCCTATCTCCGTAGACGAACGCCTGCTTGATAATGTCGCTGTCGCAGTACGTGTACTCGATGCGCTCGGGCTCGATGGTGTGGCCGGCGCTCAGCCTGAAGATGTTGCATATGCGGTCGATGATTTTCAACCGGCCCATGTTGTCAAACAAACCGAGGTCGCCTGTGCGGAACCAGCCGTCAGGGGAAAGCACCTCGGCTGTGAGCTCGGGTTGGCGGTAGTATCCGTGGAACACATTGGCACCCCTGACGTAAATCTCGCCGCGCGGGTACGGCTTGTCGTCGACTGTGTAGCCGAGCTCCTTGACACTGACCAGCTTGATCATGTTGGTCGGGAATGGCGTCCCCACACAGCCGATGGCGTTGTCGTCGTGGGTGGTGAAACTTATTGGCCCACAGGTTTCGGTCATTCCATAGCCCTCGTTGACATCGCAGGAAAAGGCGCACTTGAGGAACGACATGGCCTCCTGCGAGATCGACGAGGTGCCCGAGATGACCACACGGATGTTGCCTCCCAGCGTCTCGCTGATCGGGTTGAACACGACATGGTCCCAGAGCCAGTGGCCCTTCTGACCGTGCTTGATGTTGCGCGACTTGGCCTTGACCGCGTGCTTGTAAAGCGAGCTGACAACTCCGTTTTTGCTCTTCAGGGAGTTCTTCATTCTGTCCTGCATTCTGTTGAAGAACTTGGGCACGCCAATAAATACAGTGGGCTTCAGCTCGTTTATGTCCTCGAGCATCTTTTCTGGGGCGGTACGCGGAAACACCGTTTTGCAGCCGAACGCAATCATCATGTGCATGGTTATGCGGCCGAGGACATGCGAGAGCGGAATGATTGTGACGCTGCTATCGTTGCGGCCCATGTGCTTCAGGTCCCTCTGGTCCATGATAAAGCTTGTCCCCGCGACAGTCGACACGATGTTGCCATGCGTGAGGATCACGCCCTTGGGCCTGTCGGTAGTGCCAGAGGTAAACACGATGGTGGCGACGTCGTCGTACATTGGCGGATTGAAGGGCACCTCGGGGCTCTCTCGGCCGTACTTTTCGACATCGGTCATGTCAAAGACTGAGAAGCCGCGCTCGGTCAGCTTGTCAACCAAGTCCTGTGTCGGAGTCTCCATCATCACCAGTTTCTTGACAAGCGGCACCTGGTCGCGCATTTTGAGCAGCTTCTTGGCACACTCGGGCGTGGTAACCACGGTGGTCAGCTCGGTGAGGCTCATCACGTACTCGGCAGCTTGCTGGCCCATGGACTCGTAGATCGCCACAGAGATGTACCCGTGGTAGTAGGTGGCAAACTCGACCAGCGGCCACTCTAGGCGGTTGTCAGAGTAAATGCCGACGTTTTCGCCGCGCTGCAGCCCGAGTCCACGGAAGCCGCGGGCAATGCTCCTGAATCGGTCGTGAAACTCGCCATATGAAATCCACTTGATGTCGCCAGTGGTCCCAGGCACCGTCTCCTTGTCCCGGAACCCAAAGATAGGAGCCGTTGCTACAGCAAAAGACAGCGACAAGCCAGGATTAGCAGAGGCGTAGCAAGGCCAGAATGTGATTATTTGCTTATTCGCCAGAGCGGGCGGGGGTTGCTGTTTACGATTTATGCGATGATGCCAAAAATGGCAACGGCCATCGTGCTTTGCTAGGCGATTTTCAGCCTCAGACATGCCTCCTTGCACGCTCGTCATTGAGGTCGAGGGGCGCATAGAAAACCACAGAAGACTACTTACGACCACCAGCGACATTCATTCCGTGCAGAAAGTTCTCGTAAACCGTGCTGACACTGCCAATTCCAAACAGCAGCTTGTTGTCAGTCGAGTTTCGATTAAGCACCGGCTACAAGTGGTGCAGAACTGCGAAGAGTAATATTAGCGTCGCAGCTGTTTCTCAGTTCCCGAGGTAGGTGCGTGATTCCGTACATGTAGCTGCAGCAATCCTTTTGTCGCATTGGTGCGTTGTATCTCAGAAAGCTACGTTCGCTTGGCCGTCTATTTTTGGAACTACCACAATTTCGCTGCCCCGCCACTGCCACTATTGCTGCGATTCAAAAGGCATGTACTTACCACTGTCTCGTCCTTCACAACAGGCGAGTCTGGCACAGGCAGCGAGTAAAAGTTTCTTCTGTTCATTTTTTTTGGCGGCCACGAGGGAGGGCGTGTTTTGGAGGAAGGCCGGGAATTGCGGGGGTGCTGTCGCGTGCGAGTGTACGAAGAGGGGGGAAGCACAGCGAGGGAGTAGGTGGGGTTTTAACAGACGGACTAATAGGATGCAGACAGCTGTCAGGGCCCTTGTGGCTAGTGCAATGATGGCGAGGTTAGGTGATTTGCTCTCTTGTGGCGTGTCTAGGCAGAGGTGGTGGTGGTGGTGGTGGTGGCAATATATGCGGACAATAAGCAATTAACTATAAACAGGCTAGCATGCAATAAATAAGAGAAGAAAGGATGGTGACCAGTCCGCGAACCGAGAAAGAAGAGGTGAGAAAGAAAGCTTGGTGCGCACAGTCAGTCATGGGGGAAAGAACAGCAGAGAGCGGAGGTTCATTAGACCAAAAGGGACCTACTTGCTCGAGATTTTGTTTTTAAAATAGAAAATCCTGTTTGTCCTTTCAAAAGATGATCACGCTCAGCCAACCTTAGCTGGCCATTGGAATGGCTGAACCGCTGTTGGCGGCAGTCGGAAATCAGCAAAAAAGGCTCTAGCGTCAAACGCTGGCTGGCATGTGTGGAGGGATGCAAGCTATAGACATTATTTGTGCGGCCGGGCGGGTGGGCAGAAAAGGGAGCGTGGGGTGTGGGTCTTGTGGCGGGGCTGCAAATCATATCAGCAGCCATCGTCGCCATTTCTAATCACAATTCCCCATGTCTGAGCGTATTGGAAGCACCGGCACGTCCCGTTCCGCCCACACATACGCAGCAAAAAGGAGGGATGCAAGCATTGCATGGGAGGTGCCGCTGTTTGCCAAGGGCATGGGCATAGGCGTGGGCATAGGCGTGGGCGTGGGCACCGAGATCAACATTGCAGCAAAATGTCCCCTGACAAAACGGAACTCCAGGATGCGCTTTGCGAGGGGTCATGATTGCAAAGATGGAGCGAAGCCAAGCAGCACACGTCAAGGATACGTGAACACGACAGCATATCTGCCCCTCCAATTGGAAACGGCAGCTGCGACGCAGAGGCATGCCTATCGATGGTCTCACGACACAAGCTAGAATGCCTGGTATTTGCACACCCCGAATCACACATCAGTTCCGTGCTTTACCGAGTAAACCCCTGGCCAGACTTCCATTCTGTTTATCCAAGACCTGGCTGAGCGGCTCCTTTGTTTGCAGGGTAGCCAGTCGGTGCTATTCGGGTGTCAATATGCACTATAAAATCAAGTACACCTGTGTGCGGAGATGTGTGTAGAATGCACAAAACAACAAGCCTTCATAGTGCAAATAATGCCCAACTGCACTTGCAGCCACTTGCTTTTACTATCTTGCAAGAAATGGGGGCACATGTATCAATACTGATTTATTACGTTCCGCAATCATCATCATGGCAGCGCAATGAACCCGTCGTTGTCGTATGCGCCGCTGTCCGTGTAGTGGAAGCGCTTTGCAATTTGGACTTGTCCAATTCTGCACGTCCCAAACGACAGCGCACCGTATTTTTTCATCATCGGCACTGCATTTATACGTGCGCTTCTCTTGCTGCCATCGTGGCTGTCTTTTTCAGCATCAATCGCCTTGCTTTCGCCCGCTGCGCGCTCATCGTCAGCTGTGCTTGCCGGTTCCTTCGGTGTTGCCCTGATCACAGTAGCGTGGATCTTCAGTGGTCGTTTTTCATCGATATAGCCTGCCTCGTCAAACCTGCTCCTTACAACCTCACACACGCGCTCCAGTCGGCTATTCTGTTCAAAATCCTCGACTTGCAAGTAAATTATACGCGCCCTGGATGGGTTGGCCTCCATCGCCGTGGGTTTCGCCAAATTCACCACAAGCGACCTAGTGCCTAGAATGTCGTAGATCTCCTTGTGCAATGACTTTAACAGCTCTACAGCCTTTGCAACTTCCGCCGGTGTCAACAAGCGTAGCATCCCCACAGTGACATGCAGCGATGCTGGATTAATCATGCTACTGTCATCAAGGTTCTTAAAGAACTCCTTTGCGACATCGTCCTGGAATCCTTTGACTCTGCGCTGCACATCCAAGTCGCCAATGGGCAGGGACAAAAAGTGCGTGTAGGGCACTCGCTGGGTATTCTCCTCGACTATACCAGAAATTAGCCGTTCCGCACAGCTGATCTCTTCGGGCGAGCCCTCAATCTCCACCAAATCGCTCTTGCTTTTCTCATTGGGGACAGTTATCTTTGCGTGTGATTCCTCCCGGATGCTGTTCAGAGTAGACCCGTGCGATCCGATGAGGTATTTATGCAGCTGGCGAGGTACTGTGATGCTTCTGCGCTCCGTTTTCCCCTGTCTCCTCGGCCTATTGCTGCTTGACGAGTGGGCATTCTGGGCACCATCAAAACCACTATCTAGGAGCGCACGCACCCGGTATCTGCGCTCTCCGACCTCGCAAATCGTGATTCCGTCCATTGTTGCGTGTAGAACAAATGCCAAGAAAAAAAACAACATATCACGCAAATCCGCAGACGGGCAAGACCATATATCACTGGCACGTATTGGTCGCCATTTACGGGGCAGTCACACGTGAACAGCAGCATTGGTAAGGCTGGGTTCACCATGGCCACTTGCTGCTTGAGCGTGGATTTGCTAATTTAACTGCTACTCTGTCTACTGGTATCAAGCATTGTGCTGAATGCGCATGCCATGCCGCAACCGAGATCCTTCTAAAACCAGTGGATGCGTCATCTACGTCTTGCCGAGTCTTGGGGGCATTTGGCTTTAGAAGAGTGCTCTGTGCTGATGAACCACAAAGACAACTTCTCGACCATGCACTTCTACAAATTCGATGCTCCACCGGCAAAACCACATGCAGCAGAACAGCTGCCTGGCTGGCTCTCGCCGAACCGTGACAAATGCATGGCAACTGAAAGCTGGCAGAGGGGCGGAGAAAAGCCGTTTTGACAATCGATCGCTTTGCCAGAAGCACCTTAATTTCGCTCAGCTAGTGGGCAGGCGCTCGGCTGCATGTGCCCAAGCGACCCCGCTGATGCCAGCCGTGCAGGCGGGTGTGTGCGCAACACGGCATTCACTCTATGCTCCCGTCCTGGACACATACATGCGCTGATTTGGGTGCAATCTGGGAAGCGGGGATTACTTGTCATCAAGGTGCTGAATCAGCTTTGATTCAGATGCATTACCCGTCGTCATATGCTCTCGATTATAAGCAAATACAGCACCAAGACGAACTAGCCACACTGTGTACGTTGCGGCGAAAGCTGGTGAGCTCTCTGGCTAAGGCGAGGCTGCCCATTGGCTTGAAGATGGTTTGATTAGCGGGCAATCATGCAGGTGAGATGGTGCTGCCAGAGGGGAACAATGCAATGGACATGACTTGGGAAAATGGTCAAGTGTACTGGGTGGTGGCAATTGTGCCCATTCGATATTTTATTTCT
>MU604180.1:0-12719 GCA_025201845.1 Martensiomyces pterosporus | reverse complement strand
AAGAGCTACACACGCAGTAAACTAAGACGCCTACAATGGGTCATGGAGCCATGCAATTCTGCAAAATCTACTTGTGAGCGCCATCCATGTGCTTGGAGCGTTCGTCAGAGTCCTGAACAATTAGTGCTGGCAGTGTTGCTTCGACCTCCTTGATCTGGATCCCCAGCTCCGCTAGCTCGCGCGCAGCAGCATCCACTTCAGCAGATGTGTCTGCCGCTGTGGATGGCGCAGGTGCTGTGTGCCTGACAGGAGGAGAGCTGGCGCTTGTTTTTGATGATGATCCGCTGTCCCAGAAAGACCAGCGCTGCGTCCATTTCTTCTTTTTCTTGTCGTGCTCCTCCAGCATCTCAGCGGCCTTTTGGAGCTCAGTAATCATCTCGCGGTCATGCTCGCTATCACCAGACTTTTCATTCGGATCGTGCAGCTCAGTGCTGGTGACCTGGACGCCAATGTTTTTCATCAGCAGGGGCATGAGCTCGCGGTACGCATTGTGGCCAGGGACCTCGTCCGAGACATCGATGTTTTCGAGGCCGTTGACTCCAGAGATGGGGTGCAGGCCGGCAATGGAGTTGCGGCCGAGATTGGTTGTGCGGTAGAAGAAGCTGAGGATCCAGTCCTTTGTGCTGTAAGCATTTACAAAGCGGCCGCCCACAACGCTGGATGCCAAGCGCCATTCCTCCTCAGAGGCAACAATCGGGGCACCGAAAAGGTACACATCCTCGACAATTCCATAGGCATTCATCCTCGCAAGCTCGAGCAGTGCGTAGAAAATAAGGCGCCCGCCAATTGAGTAGCCCACCAAGGTCACCGGTCTCTGGCCCTGCACACGCTGGAGAAGTAGATCCGCGATGATCGGCCCCGCCTTGAATGCCAATTCGCAGCCGCTAGACCAAGGGTTGTCTAGCACGTAGCCAAGCTTTGCAAGCCACATGGGTATGGAGAGCGGTCCCAGCAGACTCGGCAGAACAGTGTGCTGAAGCGTCTGCGTGAGAGTGATAGAGAATACCTCGCCAACGATCATACGCAGCGAGCTGCCCAGACGACGCAACGCATCTGATTCCCACAAAAGACTGCAATGGTCGCCGTTCAGCGGGTCCAGAGTGGAGAACGAAAACACGCCGTTATCTGCCTTTCCCAGCCAGCCAGGCACAGTGAGAATCAGGTTTGTTTGCTGCTCGCTGGTGCACGGAATAAACTCAAACTGCTCTGCGAAGCGTGTGCGTCTTGAGATTTGGCGCCCTGCCAGCCCGCTTCCGGTCAAGGTTGCCGCGCCAGTGATAAGTGCAGTGCCTCCAATGCTGCCAAAAAAGGCGCCGGTGTTTGCAACACCGATTGCTCCTAGAGTGGCTCCGATGCCTGCGCCGATTGCAGGTGCCAAAAGGCCTGCACTCAGGCCGATAACAAGGCCGCCGCCAACTGTGGCGAGTCCAATGATCATCAACCGCCTCTTCTTGCCCTTGTGTGCTCGCTCCTTTACGACGGATTTGGCTGTGTTTTTAGTGGACAACGTTACATCGACAGCATAGTCGTGTAGATGCAGCTGGCGCGTCACACGGCGCTCGCACCGCATCACTTCGGTCCACGGGTACTTGAGGGCCTCAGCCAACCGACGCAGCAAGTACCGGCCGCGGCCATCGTAGACCTCGTCGGCCAGAAGTAAGAGAAAGAGGTCAAGGACCAGTGTAGCACGGACATCAATGACCAGAGGCTGATCAGCGTTGACTTTGGTGAGCGTCTCTTCGTCAGCCTCATCGACAGGTGCGCCTTCTGGCTGCGCAGTTGGCTCCGAGATAGAGCAAGTGCCAGTGTTGGCGAGGCTGGGACTGTTTGGCAGGGACCTGTCATCGGCAGTCGCTGAGTGTATTGTAATGTCGACCGACGAGCGCGAGCTCTCGCTAGTGCTGTCCGATGGAGATTCTGGCCAAGCGGGTGGGATCGAGGAGGCAGCCTCGAGCGAGGTCTTTGTGGCTTCCTGCGCATGCTCTGGCTCTGGGTCAATGGCCTCCATGGGTAGCATCGAGTAGCAAGAGTAGACATCCTCTGGATCCTCTTTCTGGCTCTTTGCCTTGCGCTTCTTGGACTTTGATCTGCGTGTGGATTCTGAGCTGGAGCGGCACTCGGAGCTCCGACGTAGCTCATTTATAAGGTCTTCTGTTGTTGAGTGCATTACTGCCAAGTCTTGGTCAGACTCAACAAGGATTGTGTCTCCCTGGGCCGCAAGAGACATGGCCATATCCTCGCTGCAGATTTTGTGGCGCGGCAGCAGCTCAATCATGCGCTGCTCCTCGGCTGAGATGCAAATGTGTGCATACATGTTGCGCATGACCCTCCTGGAGAAGTTCATATAGCTCGCGGTGGACGACTGCGACTCCTTGAACTGTACATTCAGGCGATCCTGAATATCAACCAGCAGCAGGTACACCAACCCGACGTACGCAATTTTTTGCTCCTCAGAGAGGATGCTGTCTATCGCACGCAGCTGGCTCTTCTTCTCAGCCTCCAGCAGCTTAGCCTCTTCCAGCTCCAGCATGTTTTGCATTGCCACGGAGCTTGCGCTGCTTCTGGGCGAGTGCATTGCGGATTCGTTGTTTTGACTGCCACGGCTTGCGGTGCTTGCCCGACCGCTTTCCCCTGTTCGTCCATCCGTGCAGTCCGGCGTCACAGAGCCATTCGATTCCGACCTGCGGAGCCTGTCGACCACGAACCGGGGGAGGCGAGAGTCGGGGCCATAGTCGCCATACTGCCTTGCATGTGTAGCTGTGTTGTTCACTGCGCGCCTAAACAAGGGGGCTCCACCCTTCCGTGTCCCAGCCCGCTCAGTGTATGCTGCACCTCTTGATGTTCGACCAGCTCTGCCGCTGCTGCCGCTGGGCTGCGCCGCATCATTGTCAAACTGGTATACAGTAGGAGATGCGACACGGCTGGTGGGGGTCAGCGAGATTGTTGTGGCCTCGCTCGATGGCCGCTCCGAGTTGTCATAGCGGATTCCAGCGTTGTCAGGTGCGGACCTGCCCATTGCTGCCTCTAACGTAGAGCTGTCGGTGTAGTAGTCGCGCCGCCGGTCGTGCTTGTGAGCTAGCGCTGAGGGCGCAGAGTTGAGCGGAGCAGGCATATCGGGCACAATAACCGAAAGGGACGTTTCAGAATGCCCACGCGAGGGGTGCCGCGGAAGAAAGCCCTCGTACTCTCGCAGACGCATCGGAGTGTGGGGAGTTACGTGAGGCGAGGCTGGCTTTGCGCTGAGACTTGTCCGTGTGCTTGGCATCATGCTCATGCTCATGCTCATGCTCGGGCGTGAATGCTCGCGTTTGGCTGCATCGCCTGTCATTTGTTTACAAGCCCGGCGGCAGTATGCTGAATCGACGTGTTGCGCACACGGGATGGGGGTGTGGAGAGGGGGGAAATGCGTGCTTCTGGTGTGCAAAGCAGAAATGCAAATAGACTGGCGGCTGTGGTGGCAGTTGACAAACGTTCAGCAGCCCAGCCAATAAAGGTAAAAATAGCTCTGAGTATTGTCCAATCACAGGAGCTGCTGCGCTTGCTACCATCTATTTGCGATATCCACGCTGTGGTTGTTTGCTTTGTCGCTTTGTTGTGTTCTTGGCCAAGGTGAGACATTTGAAATGAAGCGGGGAGAGCGCAGCTTTGGTTGGCATGGCATGGCATGCGCATAAAGCGAAGGCAGCGGTGGTGGCGGGCATCGTGCTATCGTGGAGCGGGGAGATTTGGCCAGCAAGGCATTGCCGGCAAGCGCTGCTACTGCATGTACTCCAATCTGCACAGTGATCTTGCAGGAAACGTTTGCCTTACTACATGCCAGCGCTTATTTATTTATCTTGTAGTTTGGCATGCAAAAGCAGTGTCTGGGATGCCCTAAGGTGCTGCTGAGCAGGGATCTGTGGATATGCTGGTGAGGAATATAGACTCGGCGCGAGCAAGGACCGGCGTAGCGCAATACGCTTCTTCTCCTGCAGTCCAAATTTTATTTTCTGCAACATCTGCTACACTTGTTCTGCACCCACCCTTTAAATCGCACCTTTACCTGTCGATCTATGGCTAAAATGGCTACGGAACTGGGCGTGCTGGAGGACAGCTCGCTGAAAAGCGAGTTATTTGATGCTGCTGGCGTACACGAGATACCGCCACTCCATCTGGCAGGGCTGAACCATTACAGCAGCGCATCTGGATCGGCAATTGCACTGGCAATGTCAGCTGCCGCAAGCAGCGCTCCAGCAGCGGAGCAGAGAGTACCTGCAGCGCTTGAGCACGATGGTGATGGCATACATGGCCACTGCTTCTCTCTAAAGTCGTCAAAGTACTGCGGAGGTGGATACGGGGATTACTACATGTCGACGCTGGTGACTGTTAGCGGGCAGCATGTCACTGATGCGCAAGCATTCGACGCTGTGCTGGATGCCTACTTCAACTCTACGGGCGAGCACCGGTACATCAATCAGTTTTTTGGATGCCAGTCCTGGGTAGGCCACCCAATGCCACGCTACCGCATTTCGTACACATGCCGCAGCCTCCTTGAAAGCACGGAGACGCGGCTGTGCAACCACTATCACCAGCCACCAGCGCTCTGTGCGGACAGCTGCAACATCTATGTAAGCGAGTGGTCTTCTTTAACGGCTGACGAAAGAATTTGCAACGACACCAATTTGGCCGAAGACAGGCGCTTATCGCTCGCGGAGAGCTGTGACTCTTGGCCATATAACGGCGAATCTGATTGCGTTTCTGGCGTGGAAAACGATTCTGAGTTATGTGGTATGTCTAGGTACATACTGTTGAATGCCAGCACTGGTGCAACGTTTCTGATGCACAAAAACAAAGCAAACCACTACTGCTGCTAATGGTGCTGCCAGCGCACTGCATTTATCCGCTGTAGGGTTTACTATTGCCAGACACAGCAGAAGCCAGAGCACCCTTCAGAGCATGGCTCCAGTGTGTGACTTTTGCAAACGTGCAGATAACACCTGTTGCCGCAATGCACTTGTTGTTCAGGGGTGCCATGCCAGCTCTCCTGGTCGAATGCTGTACGTGACTGTGATTATTTCGATGGCGCTGCTTCTTATCCTCATTGCGCTGTTCCTTGTGTGGTACTTGCACAGGCGGGTGTTCGCAGGTCGAGACTCTGGCGACCTTGCTCACACCAGCGCGTCCTGCAGTGCCTCGCCACTTGGCATTGCAGATGGCAGCTGTAAGAACACGCAGTGCAGTTTGCACAGCGACTGTAGCCAGAGTGGCGACCTCGAGAGCGCTCCGATGCGTTCGACCTCGCTGGCTTTGGAGAAGAACTGGCACAGCAGCGGTAGCAACTTTGTGTCTGCAAGCTCGACAACAAACGCATCTATGCAAAGAAACGTGTCTAGCACCACAGCGTCTAGGCCACACTGTGACGAGGCCGAGCCACATCGCTATTCGCCAAGGGATCATGCTCACGCTGCCACCAACAACGGTAGCCAGGCGAAAGACGATGGTGCAGATGCCCCGGGAGCTGCACGCATTCTAGATGCCGTGGTTGGGTTCAACTTCAAGTCGCTTCTGGGATCATGCTCACGCTGCCACCAACAACGGTAGCCAGGCGAAAGACGATGGTGCAGATGCCCCGGGAGCTGCACGCATTCTAGATGCCGTGCTTGGGTTCAATTTCAAGTCGCTTCTGGCAATGGCACAAAAGGCAGCAAGAAGAGTGTTCACCGTAGCCAGTGAGAATAGCAGCAGTCCCGCCGCAAACCCGCTTGCATCGCTACAGCCCATTCAAGCGCTGCAAATGGCGGTGGCTACAGCACCCTCACCAGCACAGGATATCGACAAACAAGATTCATATACTTGCAACATGCAGGCGCAGCCAGCCGATCCAAACAGCGCTATGCAGGTCTTGGTGCCAAATCTGACAGTTAGCAAACGCAGCCAGTCGCTGCGCGGATGTCCAAATGTGGGCCAAGTGTTTGGTGCAGAGCCGGCAGACAAGGACACATCATCCCATTGCCTCCCGCAGCAGCAGCAGCAGCAGCAGCAGCAGCAGCAGCCACAGCCTTCACAGCATTCAAGACATGACTGCCAGAACCCGCAAAGCGGCCAGCACGACTTACCGGGTATTCCTGCAGTGGCAAACTTTGATGATACCCAGAGTGCAGGCATTGCTGTTGATGGGGATGTCAACGAATGCGACCTATTCACTGTCTTGTATCCATACTCGCCCGCTGAAAACGACGAGCTCTCAATCGTGCCAGGTGAGAGAGTGCGCCTGCTTCGGTTGTTCTCGGACGGGTGGACGTTTGTCCAGAAGGTGTGCGATGGCCGTATTGGTGCAGTCCCAGCAGTGTGCCTTGACACCGACCCCACAGGCACAGTAAACTACGCAACACTAAACAGGCTGATACCTAGCTAGAGCCCGCCCATATGCAAAAATGGCATATTTTAATCGATGGCATGTCCATGTGCTACTGGGTCACCAACGTTAGCCGGACAGGCTGTCGCCTCTATGCGCCTTGCGTTGCTTTTTTTTCTTTTTTTCTTTCTTTGTCATTATGTCGTGGCAGTTACAAAAGGATCGTAGACCCTCTCATTGCGCGTGAAATGTGTTTATTATTATTACTGTGTGAAAATTCTTGCACATCACAAACGGCATTGCTTGCAAGGCTGAAGCAGCAGCGGCTCTGGAGGCTCTGTGCCCGTTGCCGATGCTGGACATGGATGAGACTGTGTGCAAGATGCTGCTTATATTTCAGGCTTGTCGCCCCAAGACCCCTTTCTTCACCCGATACGCCGCCCTTCCGTTTTCGATCAATACGCTGCTCTATCCGCCTGACCCTCCCTCTGCCATCCCTGTCAAAATCCCCCCATTCACCTAGCGCCTTTCTCTCTTTCTTTCCCTCAACTTGGCCATTTGCACTCCTCTCCTCCTCGCTCCATCTCCTGGCCCGTGTCTGTGTCTGCTGCCTTGCCTGCATCCGACACCCTGATTCCTCCACACCAGCTTCCTCTGCTCAGCCACGCTTCGACAAAAGTAGCCAGACTGCCCTGTCTCTGGCCAAGCACATCGCATCCACACCCTGTCCCTCCCCATCCTGCCTCAAGTCGATCCCGGCTGCAGCCACATTCGGTCTTTAAGCCTCCGGTCTAGGACGTGAACAATCGGATTCCGCATACAGCAGAAACAGCTTGCTGCGCTATTCACCCTCAGATATTGTTGTTATTGTTGTCGTTGCTGCTGTATACCTGCTCACAATTAAATGCTATGAATGTGCCTTTGCCGTGAGCTCTATTCAACGCAACCTCGTCACCATCCAGTACTCTCCCGCCCTTTTATCTTTTTTCCTCTCTATCCCACTGCTCATTTATCGCGCGCCTCCATACTTCCTACTCCTCCGCTTCCTGATACCTGCTCCTGTTACTCCGCCATTGCTGCCCTTTGCTACTTCCGCCTTTACGCTTTGCACCCATTCGCCGCTCAACCATGATGCTTGCTGCTGCGCTGGCACTATGCCTAGCACTTTCACCTGCGACAAGGGGTGTGCCGGTACAGCACCCAAGTTCTGTGCAAGATGCCAGCGATGCATTCACGACCATCCAGTCGGGGTCATATTTCCTCGAGTTCAACAGCGACCCTGCTAGCCCCAGCTGCGAGGATGAGCATGCCAAGTTTGCACAGCTAGCCAAAACCTCTGGCATCAAGCTCCACACTAGAAATACCTTCAAGCGCCTGTTCAACGGGGTCTCTATTGACCTACCAAACACCCGTAACCTCGAGCGGCTCACTTCTTTGCCTGTGGTGAAGAGGGCCTGGCCGATGCAAATGCGGTCCCGCTCGGCGGCAATCCCATCCTCTAACGTTGCGCCGAATCTCATGTTTGCACACCAGCACACAGGTGTTGACAAGGCACACAAAGACCTTGGCCTTGACGGCAGCGGGATCAAAGTCGGCGTCATTGACACAGGCGTCGACTACATGCACCCCGATCTCGGTGCCTGCTGGAAGACGCCTGGGTGCCCATTTCAGTATGGCAGCGACTTTGTTGGCGATGGCTACGACTCCTCTGCTTCGCCAAACCCGCACCCTGGACCAGATCCACGGGATACCTGCGATGGGCACGGGACCCATGTCACTGGCATCATTGCAGCGCACGGCTCTCAAGTTCGGGGCGTGGCACCCGGTGTTACGCTCGGCATCTACCGCATCTTTGGCTGCCCTGGCAACGGCACTGGCCAGGCCGCTGACGATGTTATTCTGAAGGCCATGGAGGCGGCGCATGCCGATGGGATGGACATCGTCAACATGAGCCTTGGCGGAGGCAGCAGCTGGAGGGAGGATCCGCTGTCTGCTGCAGCGGCCCGCCTTGTGCTTGAGGGCGTCGTCATGGTCGCTTCCGCTGGTAACGATGGCGCTAACGGTCTCTACACATCTGGCTCGCCTGGTCTCGGGGCTGGCGTCATCAACGTTGCGTCGTTTGAGAACTGGATGATTACATGCATGAGCATCGACATTGTCGGCACCGCCGCCAACATGTCGATTGTGCGCTCCACACCGGGCAACAGCAAGTATCAGTTCACCTTCGAGTCGCCCACCGAACTTGTGGCTCCATTGGACAGCACCGGGTCAAACGAGGGGTGCGCGCCATATGCTGGCAACTTCACAAACAAAATCCTGCTCGTCAAGCGCGGAAGCTGCACATTTGTTGAGAAGGCGCAGAACGCACAGGCAGCCGGAGCCGCCGGCGTTCTCGTCTACAACTACGAGGTAGAGCTGATGTCCCCTACGTCAGTGAGCCCAAATGTAACCATACCTCTTGTGGTGATCAAGTCGGATGATGGAGAGGCGATCTTGAACGCGCTCAAGCAAGGCAAGGTGATGCTAACGGCAACAAACCACACCATGAGCGTCCCTAACCCACTTGGCGGCCAGATATCCCGCTTTTCATCCTCGGGTCCTGATCCAGAGCTATACCTGTCCCCTGCTGTAGGCGCACCAGGGGGCAACATCTTCTCGACATTCCCGCTTGCCCTGGGTGGATACACGTCACTCTCCGGCACATCCATGGCCTCACCGTACATTGCCGGGACGGCTGCACTGATCTTGCAATCTCGCTTAAAGAAGATTAGCGTCGACGAAGTGAGGCAGCTCGTCCTTGAAAGCGCACATCCAGCAGCCAGCACCAACACGACCAAGATGCTCTCGCCTTTGCGCCAGGGCTCTGGACTGGCCAATATCTTCGACTCGCTCTCATCTTTGGCAACCATCGACCCGCCGCAAATCTCGATCAACAACACTGAGCCCGATGTCGCGAGCATTGCGCAGGCCGGCTTGGACGATCTTGGGATGCTACCCAGCAGCCCTGCGTCAAAGCTGCTTGGCACAATCACCAAGACCGCTCCAACATTTGTCCGCATACTCACTCTCTACAACCACAGCCCCGCATACTACCTGACTTGCACCATGACGAATCTGCCAGCCGACTCAGTGTCGTCCTTTATGGCAAACGGGAGCTTTGCTGCAGTGCCCCGTGTGTGGCCCGAAAACAATTACACAGCGGTCCCTCAAGACACGCTGCCCCGCGCAGTGATCGATGGTCCAGCGTTGCCCATCCGCGTTGCTCCTGGAGGCTTGCAGCGCATCCGCGTGCGCATTTCCCCACCCACTGGTCTGAGCACTGACGACAGGTGGTTCTATGGCGGGTACCTGCGCTTCAACCTGCTGTGGGACGACCAGGATGGAACATCGCAGTCCCTGCATGTGCCATACTCGGGGTTCCTTGGAGACTACAGCAAGCTAGATGTGCTGTCGGTCCCCGATGAGGGGCTCCCCTACATAAGCCTGAAAGGGAGCACTGATCGCCTGGAGGACAGCAGCCACATTAGAATGGACAGCTCGCACCGCCTTTCCGTGCACTACCGCCTGGAGCTCCCAACACGTGTTCTCAAGCTGCAGCTGGTCGACGACAAGAACGCCACGCTGGGGTATCTGCCATACGGGTTCATGGAGTACCTTGGCCGCAACTACCAATCCAGTCGCGGGCGCTACTCCAACTCGACCATCAACGGGACGCTTTACTACGATAGTGACTTGACCAAGGCGTTTGCCGCAGCGCCGGGATCATATAGAGTCAGAATCGATGCGCTGCGACCTCTTCGCGATGTCGACGACCCCGATGGGTACCAGGTTTGGTATTCACCGCGATTCATCATCGACTCAGTGAACCTCTCGCCAAACGCGACTGCACCTAAAGCAGAATCCGATGACGATGAGGGTGGCGGCAAGGCCATTAGGTTCTAGCAGCAGCAGCAACCACAAAGAGACAGTGAACGCACGTTAACACTTGCGAATGCTAGCACTGTATTTTAGTTTCCATCTTACTACCAACACAGATGCCACTAGTTAGCCACTCGACATTTCTTAGTATAGTAGCGACGCCGGTGCACGTCTGCATGCAATGGCTCTAACGAGCAAGGCCAGCCAGCAGAGCCGGCAAGCAGTAGCGATTCGGGCTCCAGCGGTGCTGCTAGCAGCACAAAAACACCACCAGGTACGAGCCAAGGCCACTAGTTAGCCACTCGACATTTCTTAGTATAGTAGCGACGCCGGTGCACGTCTGCATGCAATGGCTCTAACGAGCAAGGCCAGCCAGCAGAGCCGGCAAGCAGCAGCGATTCGGGCTCCAGCGGTGCTGCTAGCAGCACAAAAACACCACCAGGTACGAGCCAAAGGAAAAGGAAAAGGAAAAGGAGGGCCTGGGACTAAACTAGAAAGAGTGAAAGCGGCGGGAAAGCGGCGTGAGCAGAAAGGACCAGAGAGGGACAGGCTTGCTTACTGCCTCATGCTCTTGGGAACGCTATCCTTCACAAAGGGGATGAAGTCGACGCCGCCCATGAATGGAACAAGAGGAGCAGGGATCTTGAGGCCATCGGGGGTCTGGTAGTTCTCAACGAGGCAGCACAGAGCGCGCTCAGTCGCGCAAAGGGTGGAGTTCAGGCAGTGCACGTACTTCTTCTCGCGGTCGCCCATCTTCTTGGTGCCGCAGCGGATCTCAAGGTTGCGCGACTGGTAGTCAGTGCAGTTGGAGCAGGACACGAGCTCCTTGTACTCGCCCTGGTGGGGGAACCACGCCTCAAGGTCGTACTTCTTGGCAGCAGCGTCGTTGAGAGCCGACGACACAATGGCGACAACGCGGTAAGAGATGCCAAGCGACTTGAAGAACTCTTCCGAGGTGGTGATCATCTCGTCAAACATCTCCCAGGACTTCTCGGGCTCGGTGAGGACAAACTGCTCGATCTTCTCGAACTGGTGCACACGGAAGATGCCCCAGGTATCCTTGCCGTGGGCGCCAGCCTCCTTACGGAAGCAGGTCGAGTATCCAGCGTACTTGACGGGGAGCTGCTCCGAGGGCTGGTCGAACCACTCGCCAGAGTGGAAGGCAGAGATGGGCTGCTCAGAGGTGGCAATGAGGTACTTGTCCTCGCCCTCGCCAGTCACCTTGTAAAGCTCCTCGTCGTACTGGGAAAGCTGTGCAGTCTTTGCCATGATCTCACGGCGCATGAAAAACGGAGTCTGAATCTTGGTGTATCCCTTCTTGCCAAGGAACTGCAGTCCGTAGTTGATGAGGGCAAGGTTGAGATCAACGCCGGCACCAGTGAGGAAGTACCCACGGTGCCCAGCGACCTTTGCGCCGCGCTCCTGGTCGTAGCCACCCAGAAGGTACAGAACCTCGTGGTGGGAGCGGAGCTTGGGCTGGTGCTGGGGCTCGACGCCGCCAACAAAATGCGTGCGGATAACCTCGTTGTCGTCCTCCGTGGAGCTCACAGGGACAGAGTCGTGCACGATGTTGCCGACGCCGTTGACCTTGGCGCGGAGAGCCTTGTCCTTGGCCTGCTCGACCTCCATCAGCTCCTTCTTCTTCGAATCAAGCTCCTTCTTCTTGGCCAGAAGCTCCGATGCGTCCTCCTTTGCCTTCATCTTCTTGCCAATCTCCTTCTGGTTTGCGTTGAGCGTGCGGCTAACTTCGTCGAGGTCGAACTTGACTAGCGTCCATCAACAGGCATCCACATACACACAAACCACATACACACATATTCCAAGGGGCCTCAGTGAGTCATATCCGAAAGACTGGCACCACAGCTGTTGACATGGCAGGACAACGGCAACCGCAGCTTGAAGGATGTGCTCAGCCATGCACATCAGCCAAAAAAAAACAAAAAAAGCATAAGCTTGCAGTGCACATGTTCCGAATTGACGCGAATGCAAAGAGAATCCGGCCAATCTACAAGCGCTCTTACCTTTTGTCCACTCTTGGTACAATTCAATGACCTCGTCGACAACCTTGGGGTCGGCACCACGGCGGCGCTGCGACTCGCGAATGAGGTCGGGGTTGCCACCCTTTCCAGCCTGGAACAGATTAATATCGAGCATTTGCGCTTTTTTTTCTTCTTCTAGCGAGACGTATCCAGAAAGCAGTGTGCTAAGAAAGCAGTGAGTTTGAAAGCAAAAAATCGAAAGATGCTGGGATCGCATTTTCCTTCTCTCCCTTTTTTTTTGAGCCCGAGCACGCGGCTCGTCCGAAAGCCAACAATGCTGCATTCTCAAGGCGAGCTGGAATGAAATGCGGTGGGCAAGAGGCACCACGCTGCGGCTCGCTTGCGCGCAGCTCGCTCGCATTAATCAAGCAGCTGCGCAGCGCAAAACTTCAAATGCAGCGAGCAGCGCAGCGGCTGGCTGCTGGTGT
>MU604179.1:0-12794 GCA_025201845.1 Martensiomyces pterosporus | reverse complement strand
ACCTCCGAGATGACTTTACCTTTCCGAGCGACATGCGTAAGGCAGAGCTGGCAAGAAGGACAGAGGCAGTCACAACCACGCTGACCTCTGTCGCCTACCAAACCGAAACTGCGTTCGTCACCGAGATGGTGCAAATTCCGCTCGAAGAGCAGAAGACAGAGAGGGTCAGCGCAGCCTTTGTCATCCTCACTCGCAACGGCGATCTGAAGGACCTGCGTGAAACCCTCGTGCAGCTCGAGGACAGATTCAACCGCCGGTACCACTACCCCTACGTATTCCTCAACAACGAGCCCTTCAGCGACGAGTTCAAGGAGAAGATCAGCCAGGTTGTGACTGGCGACTGCAAGTTTGGTCTGATCCCCACCGAGCACTGGTCGTACCCCAGCTTCATCAACCAGACCAAGGCTGCCGAGGTGCGCAAGGACATGGCGGAGCGCAGTGTTATCTATGGTGGTCGCGAGAGCTACCGCCACATGTGCCGCTACGAGTCTGGGTTCTTCTTCCGCCACCCCTTGATGGACGAGTACAAGTGGTACTGGCGCGTTGAGCCTGGCGTCAAGTTTGGGTGCGACATCGACTACGACCCATTCCGCTACATGGAGGAGAACAACAAAAAGTACGGGTTCACCATCTCGATCAAGGAGGTTATCGAGACCATCCCTACACTATGGAACACCACGATGAAGTTTATGAAGGACCACAAGAACATGATCCCAGCAACCAACCTGATGGATTTTGTGACCGACAAGGACGGCGGGTACAACCGGTGCCACTTCTGGTCAAACTTTGAGATTGCCAGCCTGGACTTTTTGCGCTCAGGGGAGTATCTTGCATACTTTGACTACCTGGATCAGGCAGGCGGGTTTTTCTATGAGCGGTGGGGCGATGCGCCGGTTCATTCGCTTGCGGTGTCGATGTTTCTGAACAAGAACCAGGTTCACTGGTTCGAGGACATTGGGTACTTCCATGGACCGCTGTGGAACTGTCCCAGCGGCAAGACCAACAGCAAGTGCTGGTGCCCCGAAAGCGAGTCGATCGAGACGAAAAACAGGAGGTGGTCATGCACCCTGGACTTTGTTGCGCTTCCCAATCCCTAAACCCTAAGCCCTAAGCCCTAAGGTACACGACCGACTCGCTATCTGGTGGAGTGAAAGCTGGATGAGTAGTGCATAGCCAAAATGAGGACGATAACCACGCTCTGCAACTCCTCTCTTCTCCCCCTGTGCCCCTTTTCTTTCTTCCCACTCTATGCTTGCTTTTATTCTACATGTACGCTGCGCGAATATCACTCTTACCACACCTTATCATGGAGACCCGCAACGCAGTGTACGCAAGCCACGTGGGGTTACTGCTTGCGATGTCGCATCCCAGAATGCGGGTACTCGGGAGTACCGGCGCAGAATGGCTTGGAGATGCTTGCGTCTGAGGCCAGCTCACCCAGACTCGCGGATCAGGTGTTGGTGTGGGGAGAGGGGGTGGATGAGGGGTTGGCGAGAGCTGCCTGTGCTGAGTGTATATATGCGTGTGCAGCCAAGCTGTTTGATAATGTCTGGCGTCCACAGAGTACCGTTGTCGTATGGGCGGCGTTTCATATGCTATGGGCGGGTGTGAGCCATGTGCGACTCATACGCGACATTCCGGCTTTACATGACACTTCGGAATCAAATACGGATATTTGTTTGGACGTAGGCATGCATTCAAGTACCAGTACAAATTGCGCGCTTTTGGGGCTGCTTGCCCTAGCTGCTGCTGCTGCTGCTGCTGCATTTGCCTCGCCAAATCGCTGTGTTTGCGTGGAGAGATGTGTGTGGTTTAGCTTAGAAAAACTGACTCACTGCACGCATGCTCACTCTCCCCCATCCAGCGGGTAAAGAGTGGCTAGCATACATTCCGAACCAACGCCTACAAGCTACCCTGTATATGCCGCTTGCTGGTCAAGAGAAAAGGGGTGTCCGTGTATGCGCCGCCATCTACTGTGAGACCACTCCACAGCCACACTGCACTTGCTTAGATAAAACTCAAAGCAGCGCGCTTCCCCCTTTCGCTGCTCCTGGTGCTGCCTCTGGACACTCCCTTTTCTTCCAGATTCCCTCTGTGAGTGCATACGTTGCTTGCTTGGCGCTCTGCTCTTGCTATTCTCCCGAGCTACATAATCTATCGGCTGCCAGTAAATGTCTGCCTTCCAAGCCACAACCGACAGCGGCCTCGCAGGAGCACCAGTGGATGTAGGCGCGGCCCACGATGCTGCCCATGTAAGCATGCCTGCGACGGCCAAGCCAAAGTACGTAGCATTTTTCGCCATGCGTTGGTGACACCCATGATGTATACTTCGAGTTCATACTGCATCTGCGCCTAACTACGCCAAAGCCACCTGTTTTTGCTGCTGTGCTTCCACTTCTCCGCACTGTAGAAAAAAGAGACTCAATCACAACGAGCTTGAGCGCAAGGCAAGTGCAAGCACCCTCCTCGCATGCTCTCTATGCTGGTTTATTTCCCGTTGTTTGTGCGTGTCTTCCGAGCAAGCAGGAGTCGCTCATGGAATACGTGTGTATATGCTACTTTCTTCTGTGCTGCTGTACTCACACTCCTCGAATTCTAGCGAAGACACCACCAGCGCGAGGTCCTCTACGAGCTGCGCGACATCATTCCGACTCTGCACATGGTGAAGCCGTCGACTGTGCTGATAATGCAAAAGGCCAAGGACTACATCGATCTTCTGCGGCGCACGATACAGGAGATGGAGGCTGAGATCAACGACCTGCGCCGGGCGCTTGTGGCTGCTGGATACCCGCTGCCTATGCCCGCCCATCAGCAAGTGCTGTGTGGTTTCTCAAGCAGTCAGCCCGCATTCAATAGCTCTTGTCAATCGCCGCGGCTGCTTCCTGAACAAATTCTGAACGTCCCACAGCAGCTGCCTATCGACCAGCCGCTTTCGTTCCAAGGCCTTGGTGACATCTCCTTGTCGCATGCCCACTTCGACCCGCAGGACATTGAGAGCATAAGCAGGCTTCATTCTGTTCTGAGCAAAGGAGCCGTGGATCTTGGTGCTAGCAACCCCCGGCCACTCTCCCCTGTGTCTCCATATCAGCTGGACCAGGTGCAGGGGTGCTCATCTGGAGAGTTCAAGAAGCAGCCGCACACTATGCCTAGCTCTGGCGGAGCAGTCCTTGGAACCCACGTTTGACAGACCTTGCTGTCTCTTGCGTGCCTCCTTCTTTTGCTCTGCAATTCTAGATGCTATACTAGTACTGGGTATTAGTACTAAGCTACTGTTGTCTACTAATGTTTGCGTCTCCGCTGCCTACCTTTTATTTATACCAAATGCACAAACGATAACGTGTCTAACCACTGCCACTGCTACCGCTTGAGTTGCTGCTGCTCCCAGGCCTGTTTCTTCTGTGGCTATGCATACAATACCCGGATTTGTAGAAATACAGCGACTGGTAGTTAGCAGAGGCGCGTGATGCACTTTGTGCTTTGTGCTTTGTGCTGCTGCTTGCTTAGCCGATTTCACTGGGTACTTACGTGGCTACTGGAATTGCTACCCCCAGCGCGATGGCAGCAATGATTAGGAACACGATTACAATAATGATCCACTTCTTCTACAAATGTCAGCACATGCCATGGAGTGCATAGCAAAACAGCGTGTGGCTGCATTGTGAATTAGAGCGTAGACCGCTGGCTGCTGCTGCACCTGCCATATGCTGTAGAGCAGTTTTTCACATTCTCGCCGCGTACCTTTCTCGATGCGATACGAATGCGGGTTGCTTCTTTGACTTCTTGGTTTGCTTTGGCTGTGTATTCATGGGTGCTGTCCACCGCCTGCTCGATGTTGTCCAGCATGTCTTGCTGCTGAGACACGATCTCTTGCATATCTGTAAACATCCGGTTGAGGAGCTACTTGATGGGTTGCGTACATGCTATTAGTGCTGGGGTAAACAGCAGGGGTATCCTACATCTTATCGATAAACGAGGGTGGTTCTTTGTTGCCTGCTTACCTCGATTGTGTTGCTTATGTTGCGGATATCCTTGTCGCGCTGCTCAACATCGCGCAGCATGCGCTTGGCAGTTTTGCTTCTGTACGACGACATGACATCCATGGCAAACATTGACCGCGATGCCTCGTCGCTGACTGCTGCTGCAACCTCTTCATCGGTTGCATCGGGCTTCACTATCGGCATGCGCTTGTTGGTGGTTAGCAGTTTAGATAGCGTGTTCCACTGGCTGTCAGCACGCATGCTGCAGTATTGTGAAAGGGGGTTTTGCGCACAGGCAGGAACAGAAGGGAACAAGGACAGCTACATACCTAATCGAATGTGTTTTTCTATGCGGGTCTGGTACCGCTTTTGCGACTCGCGCTCGAGTGTGCGGTACTTGTCGAGCACGCCCATTAGCCGCCTGACTAGCGCAGCATGCTTGCCCCGCTGCGTTGCCTCGTCGCTAGGGTTCATCTGGGTGTTCTCATTCATTTGCTCAACGGCTACACATCACTCAGCCAGACGAACACAAACGCATCAAAACGGAACTAGTGGCGGGAGTCTGCAAGAAAAAGGACCAACATAGACACGTGTACGCATAGCGCGCTTCAGCCTAGTAGCCAACAAACTGGATGTTTGGCGGGTGGTGCCTACCATCAAGCTCCCTCCTCAGCTTTGCAACCAGGTCGTTTGTTTCGGCAGTCTTCTTGTCTCGCTGGCGTGCAATGGCTACAAGCAAAGTAAACGGGCATGATCATTAGCTATCCAAGCTGAGCGTGTTTGAAGCACACCATTCTTCTGTTGTATGCTGTAACTGAGAATACGGCTTGTTTGGCGCCTTCAGCTTACACTCTGATTTTGACCCGTCAGCCGTTGACAGCAGTTTGTTGTGGAGCATGCTCAGTTCGTCAACATTGCCATCGACTTTGGCAATATCCTCATCAATGCTGCTCAGCTAATTACATGGCAGCAACAGTGGAAACAAGATACACACCAAGTTGTGAGGATCGGCGAATATACCAAATCACAAGTCGGAATCCCAATACAGATTAGCAGACATGCACATGGACAGCACTGATTCTTACAGCCGTGAAGTACTTTTCCATGTCTACATTTGCGCTGGCGTCTCCTAGCGACGACGCCGGGCTAAATGAAGACCGGCCGTGGGCCTGCCCGCTCTTTCTGCGAGCAATAAACTCTGAAAATCTGTTACGACTCATTGGGCTATTAAGCAGTAGCGGCCAAAAAGAAAAAAAGACGGCAGGCGTGTGGGTCGATACTACAGGGCGTAAGATATCCAGGATGCAAAAGTGGGCTGCTATTGTAGAAACAGACACAAGCTATTGGGTTAAAAACAAGGAATGAAAGGGCGCAAGAGACACAGACGCATTTGCCTGACACAGACAGCCAAAGGAGGGGGGCGCGCGGGTTAGACGCAAAGGCAGGTCCAGAAGCACCATGGCATACCGGCTTCTAGCATAGAAGCAGGAGGGGGAGACAGCGGCTAGTGCCGAGACTCGAGATCCAAAACAGAGCCAGTAACAGCGCTTGTAGCAGCGCTTGTAGCAGCATGGATAGTGAGGCGCAACTAAAATGATGGCATGTGTAAATGTGAGGAGGGGGCTGGATTTATGTATTCAGCAGCAAAAGGCTCAATGCAACTACTCCCAGTCGTCATCCTCATCCTCATCAGAATCCGAGTCGCCAGCAATAGCCTTGTTGCGCTGTGCCAATGCGGATGCAAGAGCGTCGGCTAGGTTGCCGCCTGCTTTGCCACCCGGCGAGGAATCCCCAGCTGACTTGCTTGTCTGGATTGAGGGGCTTGCCGATGCACGGTCTGACGTGCTAGTGTCAGCCTTGCGCAGGCTAGCGATACCGCCTGCTCCACGAATCGAAGCCAAGAGCGCGCTTCTGGTATCGCCACCGCCACCAGCGGCACCTGCAGCAATTGGAGGTGCTGGCGGTGCCTGTGCAGGAGGTGCTGGTGGTGCCTGTGCAGGAGGTGCTGGCGGTGCATGTGGAGGTGGTACTGGTGGGGCCTGTGGAGGTGGTACTGGTGGGGCCTGTGGAGGGGGTACTGGTGGGGCCTGTGGAGGGGGTACTGGTGGAGCCTGTAGAGGTGGTACTGGTGGAGCCTGCGGTGGAGGTGCTTGAGGTGGGGCCTGGAGAGGAGGTGCCGGCGGAGCCTGCGGTGGAGCCTGTGAGGGCGGTGGTGGAGGAGCCTGAGGTGGAGCCTGAGCCGGCGGAGCAGGTGGAGCCTGAGGTGGAGGTGCTGGCGGTGCCTGTGGGGGCGGTGCCTGTGGGGGCGGCGCTTGTGGTGCAGGAGGCGAGTGAGGTACCCCTGGTGCTTGGTTGTGTGAGCGACGGGGTGGTGGGGGAGGGGGTGGCAGGCCAGGCGAAGATGGCACTGGCGATTTGCGCGAACTTCTCGGCGGAGGTGGTGGGGGCGGCGGCGGCGCCAGCTGCTGTGGTGCTGGCGCCTTCTTTGTAGACGATCCCTTGTGCCGCGGGGGTGGGGGAGGCGGAGCACCGCGCCTGGGTGGAGGCTGCGGTGCCTTCGTGCTGGCTGTAGAGCTGTGCGGCAGCGGCGGAGGGGGGGGAGCATTCGTTGGTGGAGGCGGAGGGGGCGGCGGCGCCTGGGATGGAGCTGCCGCCGGTGAAGGCGCGGAGGCCGACTGCATCGAGCGAATCATGTTGTCAACGCTGCCGTTTTGGCTGACAAACTTTTGAATGAACTTTGCCGTATCAGGGTCATCCAGCATGTTCTCTGTGATGTTGTAGCCGGCCAGGGCCTTCACTAGTTTCCTGTACTTTTCGTCATCCAGGTTGAGGATTTTTTGCGTTGCGCTTGGGCCAGCGCTCTTTGCGCCGTGCGACGCAGGTGTGGCGCCAGCGAATGCCTGCCCGCCTCCTCGCTTCCCAGAGAGCTTGGAGACACGGCCCCAAACCTTGGACGCGAAGGCGGCAGCCTCGCTAGCGTCGGCGAAATCCAGGCCAAACACATACTCGTCGCCAGCAAAGGTGAAGAAGTAGGGCTTCTGCTCGATAAATTCAAACCCCTCGTATAGCTCCTGCTCCCACACGACGCGGTGCCCCGTACCATTCATGTCGATAATGCGAAGGAAGGAAGCGCCATTGTGAAGATCCTTCACCAAGACCAACCCGCCAAACTTGTGCGTGTACGTCCAGCTGCCTTTGCCTGGATGAGCTGCAAACAGGCGAGCAATCGTCGCAATCAGAATCTTCTACACAGGGAAATTGGCGTTGAGGTAGAGAAGGCGTGTTTGCATGAGGCATAAGCGGCGCTGCTAATTAGCATGCAGGCGATTTTATTGCTACAAAAAGATGTTGCTGTCGCTGTACCTACATGCTTGGCCTTTGGCTGTGCAGCTTTGATGGCTGCCTTGTCGTCGGGCAAGAGCAGGGCTGCGGCGGGCATCTTTGCTAATTACTTGAAAGTGAGCCGAAGCGGAGAAAGAGTGACGCGAGCACAGGATCTCAGTGGCGCGGTGGCTGCTGTAGAAGCGGTGGGGCCTCTCGCTCTTTGTGCACTCGCCCAGTGCTGCAAGATGGCGCTGCTATGTGTCACGTGGGACTGCCCTGTGTGTAGGGGCAGGGGGAGTGCGGAGGCCGGGCCAGCGCCTGCGATTCGGTCGATCGTGTCTGGCGCCAGGTGCGGATCAGGCGGAGGGCAGCAGCGACGGCTCATGCGGGTCCTTGCCGCAACGGCCACTGCATTCCAAAGAGGCATTCTGCTGGTGAAATCCCCTCACTCGCCGCAGCCGAGCGCTCAGTCAGTCGACACCCCCAACGCAAACAAGAGATGCGATGCACCAAAGCGCAGCAGCTGCTCGGTGCAGCGCGCTGCATCCTGTCTCTCTTTCCCCGAGCAAAACACGTGAAGGCGGGCACTGGCACAGCGGGCCCGGCTGAAACGGTCCACACACGGCATCTCTTGCTTTCCCTGGCCCCCTCCTCACCCATGCAGCGCGCAGGCAGAAGCAGCCGCATTTGCTGTCCGACCACATCACAGAGCCTCACGCGGAAAAGGCGTTTTTCTGGAAAAAGCCTTGCTAAACAAACATGTTTATTACTACTATTACTATTGATGCTGGGGAACCCAGTGCCAAAACGGCACAGCAAGCACACAATCAGCCCGCTCAGAACAGAGCAGCAGCAGCGACAACAACCATGGCCGAAAGAGCGGTCTTGGTGAGAGTCGAGGCCGAGTTCTTCGAGGTGCTACCAGCAGCAGTGGTCTTGGCAGTCTGGGACTCGCTGCCCGAGGCGCCGGCAGAACCGCTGGCAGAACCGCTGGCAGAACCACTGGCCGAGGCGTTGGCAGAACCACTGGCTGAGGCGCTGGCCGAGCCAGTGCCGCTGGACTTGGGGGCAGACGAGGCACCAGTGGTAGGGGCAGACGAGGCCTTGGTGGTGGCCGAGGGAGAGGCCGACCCAGAGCCAGAGGCAGCAGCCGAGGTAGGCGCAGCAGAAGCACCGCTGCTGACACCTGCAGGGACAAGGTGGTCACTGACAACAACGCCGCTGGGGTTGTAGAGGAGGTTGTTGCAGTTGTTGTGGCAGTCGATGGCTCCCTGGTAGTCGAGGTTGCTGCTGTTGCACTTGCCGTAGCACTCGTTGGCGTTGGCAATCATCGAGGCGTTAGGGTTGGGAACGCCCTTGCAAGTGGCCTGGCAGTTGGGGTCGTTGCGGTTCTTAGGGCACGTAGCGTCGAGGCACAGGTCGAACGCGCTCTTGGTGGTAGCGCTGGCGGAGTCCTGGGCAAGGGCAACGGCGGAGAGGCAGAGAGCGGCAGTGGCGGTGAACTTCATTGTGGATGTCGGACGGTGTGGATGGGGGAGGATTACGCGAAAAAGGGTAGTGTACGAAGCGCCAAGCTGGAAAGGAAGACGAAGATGCGATAAAGAAGGGAAAGAAAGGTTGGAAAGCAGGACCTGTTGTGCTGCTGCCTCCAGCTGGCGCGTCGACCTGGGTTTTATCCTGGGCGACAGCAGCCGCAGAAGCATTGGGGAGTGCTTGCAGGCCAGGGTTGCACAGAGCCAAGGTGTGTCGATCCCTCCCCCACTGCCGGCGAATGCGAATCATGACACAAGGTAAACAAGAAGCACCGCCAAAGGCATGTGCGGAGCCCCTCCCCTCCTCGCTGGCACAAAGCAAACACGGCGCTTCTACAGCGCTTTGCGCCCTGGCAAATCGAGGGCAGCAGAGGGGCACGCATCGCAGCGGCGCATGTGTGCACCCATGTAATCCCAACCTCGCGCACCGCATGCAACAAACACACGCAAAGGCGGCATTATGCCTCCATGTCGTGTCCATATATTAAATGCACCAAAGGCTAGATGTATTGTCCAATGCTGGCTGAATGGTGCCGGGTGGAGCGGTGCCCCCAAGCGCGAGAGAGTTTAGGCGGAATGTGTATGGCCGGCGTCTGCTGCATGGCTCCTACGCTTTGCGGATGTGTGATGCGTATTGTTGTCCCTTGCCGCAAAGAGCGGGCGCACTCCTCAGGTCTGTGCAAGGCAGTCAGATCACGCCCTGCAAAGAGGCGCCTGGAAATCCTAAATCAGCCAATTTTCCAGAGCCCCAGCAGTAAGCCCAGAGCGAGGCAATCCAGCGCCTGCAGCGCAGCGGATAGCGATCAGGCAAACCGGCCAATCAGTAAGGCCCAGCAGGAGTGCTGCCTGCCAGCACCAGTCCAGGCAGCCCGTTTCCGCTGCCTGCCTTTCTCTCCTTGTTCCGCCGGGTCCTGACTGCACTCGTACATCCTCTATTTTGCAGACTTTCGGCCGCACACAGACTTTGGAATCCCAGGCACAAATGACGCTCGAGCCAAGTGAGAAGCAAAAGAAGATCCTTGCTGCAAAGAAGAAGCTGAAGAGCTTCCAGGCCAAGCGCGCTGCTGCCTCCCCGTCCCAGGCCGGCGACAGCGATGGCCATGCAGACGAGGCGTCACAGGCTGCCACGCCCTCTCCAGCCACACCCACTCAGAGCGAAGCTGATGCCGCCGGTCAGACCCCAGCCCCCGCTCCCGCGGATGGCGCCGACGCAGCCAACGGCCTCTCCCTGCCAAGGTTCGAAGACGTCGATGTTCTGTCCAAAGAGCTCGAACAGCTCAAGCTGCAAATCAACGAGCAGCGCGAGCAGCTAAAGGCAGAGAACAAAAAATCGCGTGCCGACCTCCAGGGATGCCAGGCAAAGCTTGCAGAGCTCGAAGTCAGCTCGGCAGCCAAGGAGCGCGAGCTACATGAGCAGCTGGACGATAACAAGCAGGCAATCCAGTTGGCTGCCGAGCAGGCCGCGCTAGACAGGGCTAGCATCGAGGAAGCAAACACGAGGGCTCAGTCGCTCGAAGAGGAGACTCGCTCGCTGAGGGTGAAGTTTGACGCCGACTTGCGCGACGCTGCTGATAGGCATGCACAGCAGCTCTCTAGCCGCGAGTCAGAGCTCCTTGGTGCACACAAGAGCGAGGTGGAAGAGCTGACCGCGCAGCTGAGCCAAAGGGATAGCGACATTGCCGACCTTCATGCAGCAGCAGCTGATGCCAGCAGCGCGCACAATGCCGAGCTTGCAAGACTCGCTATGGAGGCAAAACAGGCTGCGAAGGCAGCAGAAGCCGACGCCGAGCGGTATGAGCAGGAGCTCAAAGAGGTCACGTCCAAGCTTGACACGGCTACAGAGCATGCACAAGCGAGCGATGCGCAGTGCAAGGAGCTTGGCCGTGCAAAATCCGAGCTGACTGATAGCGTGCGCGAGCTGGAAATCCAAGTCTCTGACGCAAAGTCTGCTATTAAAACCCTAGATGCCCAGCTCCAGCAAGCCAACGACGCTCATGTCGCCGCTGAGGCAGAGTCGCGCGCTCAGCACGAATCCCTTGGCAGCGAGATTGCTGCAAAATCTGCCATCATTTCGCAACTCGAGTCACGTCTTGAGCAAGCATCTGCTAGCGCGGCTGCCCTGGAGAGCCAGTTGGCTGAGCAGCGCGAAACGAACGATATCTTAACGAATAGACTCAGCGAGGCTCAGTCGGAGCGCGATGGCGAGTCATCCAAGCGCGAATCTCTGGAGCATGACCTCGCGGCAAGAGATGCAGCCATTGTGGAGCTGACAACAAAGAGCGAGAATCTCGAGAGCAGCGCTGCTCTGCTTCAAAAGCAAATTGACGGTATGCAGCAGGAGAATGCCGAGAAAGATGCCCAGTGGGCAGACAGAGAGGGCCTCCTAACGCGCCAGCTAGCAGACCTTCGCAGCGAGCTTGACGAGTCTGCCGAAAGCCATCGAGAAGAGGTTGCGTCGCTCAATGAGAAGCTGAACGCTTCGGCCGCCACTCGCAAGGAACTGGAGGCCGCAGGCGCAGAGCTGCGGACAGCTCTAGCAGCCGAGGCTGCCGATGGCAAGGAAAAGCAGCAGCGTATTGAGGTTCTGGAGTCTGATGTTGCTCATGTTGGGCAGATGCGCGATAACATCCAAGCAAAGCATGACGGCCTTGTGGCTGCCCAGAAAAAGAGCCGCAAGTCTATTGACAGGCTTACGCATGAGCGCAGCGAGCTCAGCAAATCCCTTGAGGTCATGGAGAAGCTCAAGAACGAAATTAGCACGCAAGCAGAGGCCGATGGCGAGGCACACGCACAGCAAAAGGCTGCTCTGGAAGCTGAGCTCGCTGCAGCGAAGCAGGAGAGTTCCACATTGTTGGAAGAGCTGGCAAGCCTCCGCACCAGCCACGAAGACCTGCAAATTGAGGCGCAAGCAGCCAAGGAGACCTTTGAGGAGCTTGCTCAGGAACACAGCGACCTGGAGAATAGCCATGGCGCGCTGAAGGCTAGATGCAACCACCTAACCAAGCAGCTGGACAAGGCAATCACCAGCACACGGGCATGGATAACCGAGCTTCATGATGCTAGTACCAGACACAAAGAAGAGCTTGAGGGCTGGGAGCTATCGGAGTCCTTATGAACATATCGCCACTATCTGCATACTAGACAAATTCTATCGCCATTCATGGAGTGCAAAAAAACACTTTCAAACGCAGATAAGCGCAGAGCAGCAGCACTGTCGCTTTCCTGGCAAAAAAAAGATTCGGCAAGGCCGTGAAGGTGGGGACGACACCAAGTAGCCAGAAGACGTGTTGCTGCACATAAACGGATGGGACATATGCGATACCCACACAAGTCAACACTGTGCCAGACAGTAACGCACGTAGTCCTGGCCGCAGGTGTCCAGCCACACCCACAGCGGCCAGCACAGTGGCCCAGTTTGCATTATAGCATGCCAGCCTTCCATCAGGCACTTAAAACCTCTTGGCTGCTGGAACCCAATGGCCCAGCAGTGTTGAATAAACGTCCATTTTCCCGACCCTCTTGGATCCATTTGCAACAACTTCCAACACACATTTCTTTACCGTTTATTATTGTAGAACTCCTGGCCTGAGACCCAGAAATTCGACCATGTAAATGGTTTTTCCGAAAGCATGCCAGCTTTCAGTCTCAGGCACTAGTGGTTCAGCATGTTGTGGAGCCCAAGACACACAACAATTACAAGCTCCGCATCTCCATCCCAGAACGGAGGCTCTCTCCCTTCAATCGACACATTGAAGGGGTATCTCATGTCGTTCTGAGGGGTACTTGACGAGAAACCTGCCAGAAACTGGGCCAAGGCCGCCCACAGCCTGGTCGACGACTTTCTGGCTGGCTATGGCGAAGTGTTGTGGATTTCCCCCCCCCCCAACATCCCTATCACTGCATTCTTCTTACTGACCACTTCATTATTTGCCTCTCGTTTACTATTTAAGGCGGGCCATTG
>MU604174.1:0-13187 GCA_025201845.1 Martensiomyces pterosporus | reverse complement strand
AAGGCAAATGTGTGTGATTACCGGATGCTTACCCTCATGTCGCCGCGCCACTCCTCTCTGCGGCCTTCAAAGATGCGCATCCCGACAAGGCGCGGTGCCCAGTCATTGGCGTTGCCTAAAAAAAAATAGAAGAGCTGTAGGATGCTAATTAGCTACTTGCGGCATTGGGCGGTTTGTACCAAGCGAGAAGTTGCTGAGGACTTACAGGTAACGGTGATTTTCTGCGCGTGGGCAGCAATGGCAAGAGCGGAGGCAACGACGAAGAGCTTCATGGTTGTTGTAGATGGCAGTGCGTTGGGATGAAATGGATGGCTGTGCTGAAGCATTGTCGACACCGTCGAATTTGAGAGCCCTTTTATACCCGGAGGCAGAATGTGAGCGCCAAACCACACTGTGTGTCTCTAGCACGCGTTCTACTGCAGCGCATAGGCGTTTTACGCAGCAGACAAAAGGAACGAAGTGCTACTTGCAAGCGATCGAGTATGAAATGTCGCGTTACTGCGATTGAAACATGGCTCTACGAGCGCTGCTACGCTGCGGAGTCACTCTACTAGAAATTCTTTAGCTGGAAATGACGCCCAACTGTCCTAATACGGCTACTGGACACCTTAATTAAGCGTGTGGGACTGCTGGGCGGTAGAGACCTTGCAGCCCTACTACACACCTCGATCAAAGCCACAAAGATCAAGCGGGCAATCTGCCGCCAAAAATCTGGTTATTTCTCTTGGAGGTGCCCGCCCTGAGGCCTTGGTAGTCAATGACCAAGCCTGCTGACGAAAATGCGCTGGCTTTGAAATGCCAGCTTTTCTTGTTGGGTCAGGCTCTTTGCGTGGCTGGCACAGCTCTCTTATTGGCAATATTTGGCTGAGTAAAGCGCGCAACTGACTAATTGTCTGCGCAAATTTGGGCCAATCACAGCTTTCAGCACTCTTGATTACAAATTGCGCTGAGCTTTTCGCTGCATCCCACCTGCATTACTCAGAAAATAATCGCTTACCAGATTTTAGTCAGTGCACCTCCAAGAAAAATTTAGCTGCACAGCACTGAAGGCATCGGTGGCCATATAAAGACGTGCAGGAGCGGCGACTTGAGCTGCTGAACCATCAACACGTTTCCCTTACCTGTTATTCTGCACTACAACAGCAGCACACAGAGCCTGTTTCCCCCCTGTACTATCGCCTTCTAATACACAACACAAACACCAGAACCAGCAATGGCCAAGCCTAGAATCTTTGTCATCTCCTACTCCACCTACGGACACGTCCACACGGTCGCCCAGTCGATCAAGAAGGGCCTCGACAAGTCTGGCAAGGTCGATGTCGAGCTCTACCAGTTCCCCGAGACGCTGTCCGAGGATGTTCTGAGCAAGATGCATGCTCCCCCGAAGCCCGACCTCCCCGTGATCACTGTTGACAAGCTTCCTGAGGCCGATGGATTCCTGTTTGGGTTCCCCACCAGATTCGGAGCAGCCCCTGCACAGGTCAAGGCGTTCTTCGACGCCACTGGTGGCCTGTGGGCCAAGGGTGCTCTCCACGGAAAGCCCGCTGGTCTGTTCTTCTCGACTGGGTCGCAGCACGGCGGCCAGGAGTCCACCGCGTATGCGTTCCTTCCCAACCTGGTCCACCACGGCATTATTTACGTGCCATTCGGGTTCAAGAACACCAACTTGTTTGACAACTCTGAGGTCGTTGGTGGGTCGGCGTGGGGCGCTGGAACGGTGGCAGCACCAGATGGAAGCAGACAGCCCAACCAAAAGGAGCTGGAGATTGCTGAGACTCAAGGCGAGGAATTCGCAAAGATCGCTGCCAAGCTCGCTCGTCCCATCCCTACCCCCGCTCCCGCTGCTGCTGCTGCTCGGCAGCCGGCTGCTGGAACGACCGCATCGACCACTGCGTCCACCACCAATGTGAACCAGACAGCAACCAACTTCAACGAGAAGGCTGGCACTGCCTCCGCTGGTGGCGAGAAGCGGGAGAGTCGGCTACACAGGTTCTTCAGCAAGTTCAAGAAGCTAACAACCTAAGGCAGTTTTCCTGATTTCTATACACTCTCTAGTATCTCTCTATTATAAGCAGTACACCATATCTACACATACTTTCTACCAGTGCCTTGGCTGTCCATGTGAGGCTTGCTCGGATCTAAAACCGGTTGGTATGCACGAGGTCGCATGAGCAGAAAAGGCAGATCGTGGTTGGATTAGATTTGGTGGTGGTCAGTGCGACCTTCGCTGCCTACCGGGGGTTTTCCCACGCTCTCGCTGCAGAGCCATCTCTCGTTTTGCTTGTTCCCACACACCCACGCGGAATTATTTAAACACGCAAGACTCGCCAGAGCAAAGAAAGGCACCAGCACTCCTTTTCTCCTCTCTGCTCCCCCTTTCTTCTTTATTTTGTACACTTATACAGATAGAATACTAGGACGATGGCAACCGCACCAAGACTGCTCGGCGCCTCTGCTGCTGCCTTCCGCAGGGCCACTGTCGCGACTCGGCGCCCCCGCTTCTACTCCACCACCATGGACCCAATGGCCGAGCCCATCCGCGGCATGGACTTGGGCGTAGCGCACAGCAAGCTTCTCCTGCGCACAGTCTCCGACGTCCGCAACAACCACGAGCTCCAGAGGCTAGGCGTCTCCGAGGGCGACACGCAGCGCATGAACATGTGCCAGGCAGTCAATGACGCCCTGCGCACCACCCTGGCGACGGACGACACCTCTGTGGTCTTTGGCGAAGACGTCGCGTTTGGCGGCGTATTCCGGTGCTCCGTCGGCCTAGCCGAGGAGTTCGGCACCGAGCGGATATTCAACACACCCCTCACCGAGCAAGGCATCGCCGGATTCGGCATTGGCCTGGCTGCAATGGGCCACACGGCGGTGGCTGAGATCCAGTTCGCGGACTACATTTTCCCGGCCTTCGACCAGATTGTCAACGAGGCGGCCAAGTACCGCTACCGCTCAGGCAACGAGTTTGATGTCGGCGGGCTGACCATCCGCACCCCTTGTTCCGCAGTAGGCCATGGCGGGCACTACCACTCCCAGAGCCCCGAGGCTTTCTTCGCGCATGTGCCTGGAATCAAGGTAGTCATGCCTAGGTCGCCCATCCAGGCCAAGGGCCTCCTGCTGGCGGCCATCAGGGACAGGAACCCGGTGGTGTTCTTCGAGCCAAAGATCCTGTACCGCGCGGCTGTGGAGCAGGTGCCCGTGGACGATTACGTTCTGCCGCTGTCCAAGGCTGAGATCTTGAAGCCTGGCAAGGACGTGACTGTCGTCGGGTACGGGTCGCAGATATACGCGCTGGAGAACGCGATCCAGATGATCGAGAGAGACATGCCTGGTGTCTCTTGCGAGCTCATCGATCTGCGCACCATCCTCCCCTACGATGCCGAAACGGTTGTGGAGTCGGTTAACAAGACCGGGCGGCTGGTTGTGGCTCATGAGGCTCCACGCACGCAGGGATTTGCGGCGGAGCTGGCGGCGGAGATCCAGGAGAGGTGCTTCCTGCGCTTGGAGAGCCCCATCGAGAGAGTATGCGGTCTCTTTGTGCCGCACCCTCTGGTGTTTGAGAAAATGTACATGCCGTGTGCGGTGAGGACGTATGAGGCCATCAAGAGATCGCTGAAGTTCTGAGACATGCCGAGATAGAATTGCTGTACTTTGTTATCAATTGGAGCCTTATAAGCGTTTCTAACGAAACAAAAAACAAAAAACAAAAAACAACACAACACAAAAGGGTGGCGTTAGGCGATAGTGCACTTTTCTCTAACGCGGCCCTTCTTCCTGGGTGCCTTCTGGGGAGCTGACGCTGGTGGCTGCTCTTGCTGCTGCCTTGCCTGATTCTGCTGTGGTGGCTGTTCTTGCTGCAGTGGCTGTTCTTGCTGCAGTGGCTGTTCTTGCTGCAGTGGCTGTTCTTCCTGCGGTGGCTCTGACTCTGGCGCCTCGTCAGCGGCAACTGGAGCTTGAGCTTGATCTGGAACTGCAGCAGCAGCAGCAGCAGCAGGAGGCTCATCTCCGTCTTTATGACCAACAAGCTTCACAGCAATTTTGGCAAACTCTTCTCCCTGTGTCTCCGCAATCTCCAGCTCCTTCTCGTTGGGCAGCCTGCTTCCATCAGATCCCGCCACCGTTCCAGCACCCCACGCCGACCCACCAACCACCTCTGAGTTATCAAACAGATGCGCGCTTTTGAACCCAAGGGGCACGTAAATGATGCCATGATGGACGAGATTGGGCAAGAACGTAAACGCGGTCGTTTCCTGGCCACCATGCTGCGTCCCCGTAGAGAAGAACAGCCCAGCCAGCTTACCGTACAGTGCTGCTTTGGACCACAGACTACCGGTTGCGTCAAACAGGGCCTTGACCTGTGCGGGAGCAGCGCCGAATCTGGTGGGGAAACCGAAGAGGAAGCCGTCCGCTTCAGTAAGCTTCTCGGGGGTTATTGCGGGAATGTCAGACTTTGGGAGCGCGTTCATTTTGCTCAGAGTGTCCTGGGAGAGCGTCTCGGGGAACTGGTAGAGCTCGACGTCGACCTGGTTGGATTTCTCCAGCCCTTTCCTGACGGACTGGGCGACCGTGTGGACGTGGCCATAGGTCGAGTAGTAGATAAGAAAGATCTTTGGTCTAACCATACTCTGAGACGGAAGAGAAATAAAACTGGGTGTCGAGTAGAAGAAAGAAAAGGAAATGGCAGTGGCAGACGAGAGCCAAAATGTGATGCCCGATTTTTGAGCCTGGCTCCCCCGCTCCATCTAGTTCCTCTATTGCACCTCTGCCTGGGCCAGGTTGCACGCGAGCAATATGCGCCTTTCTGCTGAGTAATCATGCCGTTACAGTCGTGCTAATTACCGCCAAACACCCAAGCTACCAGTGCTGCTTATTATATTTACTGAGCACAGAGTGCGTGACTCCGCGAAAACCCTCCAGCAACAAACCCTTATCCCCTCCTCCCATAGCGACTGACCAGTCGCGCAAACGCTCCTCAGTGGCCAGTGCCATTGGTGGCGGTTTACTGCTGCTGCTTGTACGGCAGTGCCAGCAAGCGGCACCTCTACTGCTACGTCCTCAAGGGAGCGGGAGCATCATCTAAAAGCCGAGAAAACGTTGCGCAATAGAGGCAGCGCTGGGCAGAATAAGATGCCATGTTCGTATCGCCTGTACTGTGTGTTTACGCTGGCGATCCCGGGTGGATACTGGCCTAGACCCGCTGAGGGTCAAGCAGGCAGGATGGGTGGAAAATAGATGTAAACAAAGCGCCTAGATGCTTGTTAGTAGTCCGAAAGTGTCGGCATTTCTGCCGTTTTTTCTCGCTCGTATTCGGAATCCCAATCTTTTCTTCAGAGCCGCTCTGATATACTCGTACTACATCCACTGCAGCTTCCAACGCTAATCGCCATTGCCGTCATCGCAATAATAGAAAAACAAGAATGAGCTATAACAAACCCACCAACGCCTATGACACGCCATCAAGCACCTACCTCGAGTCTGTCGACATCCAACCAACACCACCCACCACCGACGGAGCTCCCGAAAGAGGCACGGTGATGCCCTCGCCCTCAGTCGACATCACGTCCATGGGCCAGCCGCAATACCGGCCATATGCCGGCGCCTACAGCGAGTCCTCGTGGGCCCAAAACAACAGGCATTCTGTGGCCGCCACCAGCGACGCCTACGCCAAGGGAGGCAGTCTGGACGGTGCTGATACGGTGAAGCCGCCGTTTACAAAGGAAGGATCGGCTGCCGGGAGCACAGAAAGCGGCGGCAGCCTGGTGGGTATGGAGCAGATGACCCACTGGAGAGCGTTCAGGTTCTACATGTATATCCTCACCAGGCTGCTCCAGATCATTATTGCGATTGTGTGTGTGGGGTACCTGGCCAGCTCGCGCAAGGCAAGTACGAAACCCCGCATGCAAGGCTCCTGTGGTGCCGCTCTCTCCTATTTACTAACAGCTGCCTCTGGTTTCATATTTGTAGAACTCCACGAAGCAGGAACAGGGCGGCACCGAACGCAATGTCGAGATCGTCGTCTACATTGTTGGCTCACTGACAGCCATCTCCGCCGCTGTCTCCATCGCGCTGCACATCTTTGCACGCACCCGCAACCACATGCGCAAATCCCGGCTCTCATGGTTCACTCTCTCCCTCAATTTCGTTATCTTTCTCCTGTGGATCATCCTTGTCCTCATCAACGTCATTGTCATCGACTGCTCGATCAAGAACGAGGGGTCGTGGTGCCGGGATATCAAAACCAGCCAGGCGACGGCCCTCATTTCCGCCATGCTGGCACTTGTCGTGGTTATAAGGAGCTTCACCATTTTGGTGAGGGCGGACAGAGTGAGAATCGTGAGCAGCAAGGCCAAAGAGCCTCCGCCCACCAGCAAACAACAGCCCTCATAGTGATTTCTGGTTTTTGAGTGTGAGTCTAATATTGGTTAGAGAAATGAGAGAGATCTATGAAGGTTGATTCCACGCGTCTATATATTGAGTGTCCTTTGGCCTGGGTTTCAGTCGGTCGAGGTCACCGGCCAGTCGCGCACCAGCGCGGTGTTGTCGGCATCCTTCGCCATAGCAAGTTTCTGGTATGCCTCGTTTGCTTCTTATGCAGGTTGGTCGGAGCAGGGAGAGTGGCCTACGCACACAAGGGCTGCAGTCCGAAAAATAAGTGCTGGGAGATGAATATGATGTGGAGAAATGAAAGAGAAGAGCCGTCAGTGCCGTCGATTTCCACCCTCAGTCCTCTGGGTCTCGACCCGGGGCTTTTATACTCGTCCCTTTTCGGGTGCCCCAGAGTGCAAAAAAGAATACCGGAAAGCTCCCGAGACTCCATCGCTACAAAGAGCAAAGTGTGCACCGCATGTGAAGTGAGCCTGTGTGTTCATGGTCACACTATTCCATGAAACATTGCACATGCGGGGCAAGCGCGCTCCAAATCTATCTGCCTATACATCTCTCCATTAGGAGCATGCAATCCCCCCGAAACACAGGGAAAACAGAATGCGGAGCAGCACATCGGATGCTGGGCCATGCACAACGGGCCGGCCATGCCACATGTGCTGTGTGCCGACAGAGAGAGAGAGCTGGGCTGATCAAATTGGACGCGCTTGATTTCCAAAAATGGGTCGCAGGGACTCGGTCTACAGCGCACTGTGGTTGTTTGTTGTTTTCTCTTTCTGCTTTGAATTCGCCCAATCTTTGTATTCTTCCTCCTACTTTGCAAGAATGTCGACCGCAGGAACAGCAGACACATTCAGCACATCTCGGTTCAACAGCAGCGGCGGCAGCAGCAGCAGCAGCAGTTTGGCCAGTGCCTTCAGCAAACTCAGCTCCTTCAGCTCCTCCACTCTCCGCCGCCCACTCGGCACCGGTGGCAGCGTGCTGGGCACTGCTGGGCTATCGGCATCTGCACTGTATGGCACCTCTGCCGAGGAGAAAGTCGTCCTCGACATCGGGTCTTTCTCTCTTCGTGCGGGGTTCTCCGGCGACAGTGCGCCGCTCCACACCAGCCATCTGGTCGGCGAGCTCAGTCCAGCCTCTGTGGGAGGCAGTGGGCGGCGGCTGATCGGCCGGCACCGTGGACTATACGACCTACCCCTCGCAAACGCCGACGAGGAGGTGCTGGAGCTGCTGCTTGTGGAGCAGGTACGGGAGCTGTATAGAACGCAGCTGCTGATGGACCCCAAGTCGCGCAAAGTTGCTGTGGCTGAAGGCGCCTTGTTGCCAGTTCCCCTGAAACGCATCCTCGCCCGGGTGCTTCTGGGAAACCTGCGTGTTCCACAGATCACATTCTACCCGAGCTCTGTACTGGCGCTGATGACTTGCGGTCTGACGACGGGGCTGGTTGTTGATTGCGGACACCACGGAACCACTGTTGTGCCCGTATACGACGCAAGACCGATGGCCGCATACGTAGTGTCGACGCCCGTAGGCGGGCAGCTGCTGTATAAGAGCGTGAGGGAGCTGCTCAAGAAATTCGCCGAGTTCGTGCCCTTCGCCGACCCCGAAACAACGGAGAAGAGGAGTGTTACGGATGATTTGTTGACTGATGAACTCGTGTACCACATAATGACCAGGCTGCTCTATGCATCGCCTGTGGCTGTACCCCGAGCACTCCATGGGGAGGAATTCGGTGCTGGCCGTGTGAGCGACAAACTGGTCGAGTGGTTCGAGCAGAGCATGACCAGTGCCCACGAGGTCACCACGCTGACCACACAAGGCGGGACTCTGAGGATCCCTGGGTGGGTAAGGGAAAGAGCCGCTGAGGTCCTGCTGGCTGGCGACAAGGCCGAGGACCAGGCTGGCGTTGTGGAGTGTATCGCCAAGTGCCTCCAGCTCGCACCTATTGATACACGCCGCTCCCTGGCGAAGAAGATCCTGGTTGTTGGCGGCGTGGCTGATTTGCCACACTTGCGTGTCCGCATCTTGCATGATCTGGTGGCCCACCTACGCACTAGCAAGGGTGTGGGGAGCCAAAAGTGGCAAGCGCTGGCGGACTACGTTGCATTGGCTGAAGAGCCGGGGGCAGCACTAGCGGAGGCACAGGAGGCTGGCGCTCAGCAGCAGCCACAGGCTACTGGCGGGAATGGACAGGTGTTCAGGCCATCGGATCGCTGCTGGATCGGTGCTTCGCTGGCGGCTGCCGCGAGAATCGGTGGTGTGGATGTTAAGCGCGACGAATTCGACGGCGTCAACTTGCCCGACTGGACCACAGCCCTCCAATCGTAAACAGCAGCATATAATCACTATTCATTGACGTCTAATAAACAGCCCAGTACTAGAAGATATATGCCATCGTCTTGTGGTTTACTGGATGAACCGTCGCGTCTGGTCCTTGATCCTTGCGACCGCGTTCTCCATCTTAGCTGTCTCCTCCTCATCCAAGTCCAACTCCAACACGCGGTCAATGCCATTCGAGCAAAGGACAGCGGGAGTCGACACGTACCCACCCCACTTCTCCGAGTAGCAAGACACACATTGTATATCATGCGAGTTCTGCAGCACGGAAGTAGCCAATATGGCGCCGCACACACCAACACCGTAGTAAGTAGCACCCTTTGCTTCGATAATGCTGTAGGCGGTTCTTGCAATCTCTCGCTCGATCTGCTGTTTGTCGACCATCTCCATTTCCGGGAACTGGTCCAGCTTGACGCCCCCAATGCGGGCCGACGACCAGCCGACAAACTGGCCGTCTCCGTGCTCGCCCAGCATATGACAGTGTATTGAGGTCTGCCGAACATTAATCAGCTTTGACAGGTAGTTCCTCAGCCGCCCACTATCCAGCAACGTGCCTGACCCGAAGACCTGGCACTTGGGCAGCTCGGTGATGTGCTGCGCAATAGCCGTCAGGACATCCACCGGATTGGAAATCATCAAGAGCACGGCCTTCGGATTAATCGGCTTCAATCCGTCAAGGATACTTTGCAGGATCGCGTGGTTCCTGTCAAGCAGATCATCACGCGTTTCTCCAGGCTTCTGCCGCGCGCCGGCAGTGATGATTATGAGGTCAGCTTGGCCGGCTTCCTGGATGTCGGCGTACCGCACTCGGTGGCTCGACGGCCAGGCAGCATCAGCCAGGTCCATAGCTTGTCCGCGGGCCAGCTTTTCGTTGACGTCGGCCAGCATGATGTCCATGGGAAAGCTGGTGCTTATGAGAGAGAATACTACGCTTGCACCAACGTTGCCGGCCGCACCGATTATGGCCACTTTGCGCCCAGGTGGTCGGCCAGCATGATGTCCATGGGAAAGCTGGTGCTTATGAGAGAGAATACTACGCTTGCACCAACGTTGCCGGCCGCACCGATTATGGCCACTTTGCGCCCAGGTGCCATGGCTTCTTCGCGGAGCATAGTGATGAGGTGGCTCATTGACTGGCTGGCGAACGAGGGGGCTGAAGAGGGCAATCTGATATTGCTGTTCCTGTTGTTTGCATCGGAGGACACGCTTCTGACGGCAACGTGCTGTGATCGGTGGCTTCCTGGAGACCGTTCCTGCATAGTGGGCCTGGTTGCTGCTGCTGCTCGAAGCGACATTGCTGACAGCGCCTTTCTGGGCATAGCTACAACGGAAGCGAGGTGCTTGGACAGCATGCTAGCAAGGCACTAAGCAATAAATGGATAGATTAAGGGAAAGCTGAAGGAGAAGGCCAGCCAAACCAGCTGGGCGAGAGAGGGCGGGTATTTGCAGTTCCTGCAGACGAGGGCCTAGAATCCCCTTCAGCGGTCACGCCAAGTGACGGCATCATGCCACCATCACTTAGCACGAGCACAGGAACAAAAAGTGTAACACAAGACGCCCACACTCCACTCCCCCCACACATGCTGCGCTGTCGCTGCACACAAGGAGCAAAGCTATGAAATCAGCATGAAGGTGGTGCTGTGAATGTGTGGCATGTCGAGGCTTAGTCTTTGACTACCTCATCTGAGTATTTAACTTGCCCTCAACCCAGTTCAACCTCTCCCCGTTTTCTCTTTACCTTTGATCTAGTCTTCAGTCTTCACCCATCCAGTCTTCAATCTTCAGTCTTCATAAAGCCTTCAGTCTACACACCACAAATGGAATGCACTTTAGCACTTATTTATGTGGAGTGGCCGACAGGCGTATAAATAACATCTAGTTGGTACCACCGACACAGTCAACGTGGCATCTTGAGGAGCTCAGGGTTGAATAGAAACGCCATGTTAGCCTTGTCCACCTTAATCTCCACACCAATATTTCTGGCCAGTCTATTGAAGAAGTCCACGGCCAATCCATAGTCCCTGATGACCGCGTAGTCAATGTTTTTCACGAACTGGTCGCAGTTGGTATAGCCGTCCTCCACATGCCTGTATTCAACTCCATAGTTGTTGGCCATGACAGCTGCACCCGAATCAACCTCACTGTGGAACACCCCTGTCTTGGATAGGATTATCAGGCGTGGTGTGGGCCCTCCCTTGCAGTGGCACGCTTGCCCAGGCTTCACAGTGACATACTTGTTGTCTTCCTGCAGGATGTAGAGCTCGTTCTCGGACTTGTTCTGGACAGCGTAAGCCATCACAAGCTCTAAGCGGTAGTGAAATAATATTGGCTGTGCAAGAAGCGGTATTTGGTCTTTGTGGTGTTTAGACTTCAAGGATGCGTGTGCACTTTCCGTTTATCACACCCATTTCTTGTTCGTGTCTAAACGGACTTGGCTCTATAGACCTCCTGGTAAACTGCGCGCGCTTGAATTCTAAAAGTATAAAAGAAACTTCGCTAGTAAAGAAGAGGCCATCTAGACTGGACACAGATAAGGCCAGGGAAAAGCACCTCGGTCAGCTCGCTGCAGCTTCAGTAGCTTGTCGCTGACCCTTTAAATACCTCTGACTTCGACGTGTGGTGGTAGAGATATTCTAAGCTCCACACCCTAATCCGTGTACATTGTGAAATGAGAATGGGAGTAAGGGTTGTGCGTGTCAGATATGTCTGCCCTGCAGGTGGTAAAGGAAAAGGGCTGCCGGGGAGAAACACAATGGGCTTTGACATGCGCTCTGCCAAGGAATGAGATCCCGACCACGTTGCGGCATTAATGCTATTGATAACACGATCGGCGATTGCCTCCAACTGGTGCCACATCGCTTAGGCGGCGGCCAGCATACACAGCACGCTAGATGAGTCGTCAGAGTGCCCCTTGGGAAGGCCATCTTGTGAACGGATAAAAACAAACCCCGCTGGCTTCTTATGAAGAGCGCCATTGAACCCTCCCCAACTTTTGTACACGTGTGCCAATCCACTCCCCGGCCTGCATACACTAATACATTTGCGTTGGCAATCACCACATATACGCCATTTAAATATGAAAAGCGCAGCTATGCCCACATCGAGGCAAGCATGCAGCCGCACTTGCAACCTCTGCTCAATGCCCTGTCCCCTATTAGGATGCGCATAGCAACTGCTCAACCATGAATCCACGTGAATCTATGCGGCTGTATCCAACTCGTGGTTGCTACCAGGTCGGCGAAGTGCACGGCTTACATGCGGGTTGCTTTCTTCATAGTGCTGAGGACAAGCAGTTTTCTGGTCATCAAGTTGGAGGCAGCCCCTTCCACCCCCGAACTAGCTTGAGGAAAGTGATAGAATTTTCCCCTTTTCTTTCCGAACCCACGTATGACAGCGGTCTGAGCCCAATTTTCTGGAGCAGCCAGTTGCGCAACTTGCGCCTTTTTCTTTGCCTCCTTCCAGCCTCTCCTCGGTCTAGTCTTTTTTTTGTTTATTCTTTATATTGTTACACGTATATCCTAATATAGCCTGTACATACTGTGAACAGCCACATCTTGCTCCTCATGCGCTCTCTCGAACCGCCAGGCACAAGCCGGGTGGAATACATTGGCACACCGGACAAGAAAATTGCACTCGACACCCGTGGCAACACCATCGTCATAGCCGTCGGATTCGGCACCTACGGGCTCACGTTGCTCCTTTTAGTCTACGCATGGCTCAACCGCACATACCGCCCCATCCGTGCCAAAAACCTCGTTCTGGTCACTTTCATGTACCTGATGGCAGTGCCCTGGTACTTGGGCAGCGTGGTTTCGAACGGTTTGGTCGAGCTAGTAGGTCCCTGGAAATTCTGCAAACTGTGGGGTGTTTGGTTCCGCGTAGCGCCCGGGTACATGTTTGTCAACTTCCTCTTTTTCCGCGCATACTCGCTGGACCGCATCTTCATCCAGCGCAAACCATGCAGCGGCTGGCGATTCTACCTGCCGTCCATCATCCTGACCATCATTATTATCCTCTTTTGCATAGTCAGCCAGGTTATTAGCGACAAGAAAACCCTTGTCTACGTCGAGTCCATCGAGGTGTGCCACTACGTTGGTCCATTTCGGTATGTGAGCGCAGGGATTATCTGGGCCATCCTCTTGGTATACGCAGTCCAAGTGGTCAAGATCCGGAATATCAAATCGAGCTTCAATGAGTTTCGCGAGAGCCTGATTATCTTTTTCATCATTTTCGCCACGATACTCCAGCTCACCCTTCTTGTTGTGTTCATCGCCATGAACCCCTACAACAAGGACATCCGGCTGGCTACCGTGAGCTTCGATTTCGTGGCGGGAAATTTGATGATTTGGCTCGTGTTGGTGCACCCTGTTTACATGTGCATCTTCCACGGGCGGGAGTACGAGAAGCGGTGGCTGAGGAAATTGGCTGGCGATGGGCTATCGAAGGAGTACGAGGTCAACGATAGC
>MU604171.1:0-13588 GCA_025201845.1 Martensiomyces pterosporus | reverse complement strand
TCTGCACCTGCTACCTCCATTGCTACATCTGCTTCAGCCTCGCCTCCTGCTCCAGCACCTGTACCATCCTCTGCACCAGCACCAGCCCCAGCCCCTGCGCCAACTTCTGCACCAGCCCCTGCGCCAGCCCCTACGCCAACCCCTGCACCTGCACCTGCACCTGCACCTGCACCAGCACCAGCACCAGCACCTGGAGTTGCACCAACTTCTGTGCCAGCACCAGCACCAACTTCTGCACCAACTTCTGCACCAGCCCCTGCACCTGCACCAGCACCTGCACCAGCCCCTGCACCAGCCCCTGCACCAGCACCGGCACCTGTACCAGCACCAGCACCAACTTCTGCGCCAGCACCATCTTCTGCACCAGCCTCTACACCTGCACCAGCCCCTGCACCTGCACCAGCCCCTGCACCAGCACCGGCACCTGTACCAGCACCTGGAGTTGCACCAACTTCTGTGCCAGCACCAGCACCAACTTCTGCGCAAGCACCATCTTCTGCACCAGCCTCTACACCTGCACCAGCCCCTGCGCCAGCCCCTGCACCTGCACCTGCACCTGCACCAGCACCGGCACCTGTACCAGCACCAGCACCAACTTCTGCGCCAGCACCATCTTCTGCACCAGCCCCTGCACCTGAGCCAGCCCCATCATCATCAGCTACCCATGCTTATGCTTTAGCTACCGCTCCAACTGCTTCTACTCCTTCTGCTTCTGCTTCTGTTTCGGCATCATCCTCAGAGTCAGCACCTGCCTCATCCTCGGCTTCGGTGCCCGCTACATCCTCGGCTTCGGTACCCGCTACATCCTCGGCTTCGGTGCCCGCTACATCCTCGGCTTCGGTGCCCGCTACATCCTCGGCTTCGGTGCCCGCTACAACCTCAGCATCGGTGCCCGCTACATCCTCAGCATCGGTGCCCGCTACAACCTCAGCATCGGTGCCCGCTACAACCTCAGCATCGGTGCCCGCTACAACCTCAGCTCCAACTTCAGCTCCTTCTTCAGCTTCCGTTTCAGAGTCATCCTCAGAATCAGAACCTGCCTCGTCCTCGGCTTCGGTGCCTGCTACAACCTCAGCTCCAGCTTCTACTCCCTCTTCAGCTTCAGTTTCAGCATCATCTTCGGCTTCGGTGCCCGCTACAACCTCAATTCCGGCACCAACTCCACCAGAGCCATCCTCGGGCTCATCACCTGTCTTATACTCAGCACCAATACCCCCATCATACTCAGCACCAGCACCTGGTACAACTTCAGCTTCTGCTTCAGAGTCATCCTCGGCATCAGTGCCTGCTTCATCCTCGGCATCAGTGCCTGCTACAACCTCGGCTCCAGTTTCTACTCCTTCTGCTTCTGCTTCTGTTTCACCATCATCCTCAGCGTCACCATCAGCATCAGTGCCTGCCACAACCTCAGCACCGGTCTCTACTCCTTCAACTTCTGCTTCAGCATCACCCTCAGCATCCTCAGCGTCATCTTCAGCATCAGTACCTGCTACAACCTCAGCCCCAGCACCCACTACAGCCTCAACATCAGCGCCCGCCTCATCTTCGGCTTCGGTGCCTGCTTCATCTTCGGCTTCGGTGCCTGCTACAACCTCGGCTTCGGTACCTGCTACAACCTCGGTCCCAGTACCCACCACAACCTCAGTTATAGCCTCTACTTCATCCTCGGCTTCTGTTCCAGAGTCATCCTCATCATCAGCGCCCGCCTCATCCTCGGCTTCGGTGCCCGCTACAACCTCAGCACCAGCACCCAGTACAACTTCAGCACCAGCACCCAGTACAACCTCGGTCCCGGCTTCTACTCCTTCTTCAGCTTCTGTTCCAGAGTCATCCTCAGCATCAGCATCCCCGACAGCCTCAGCTTCGTCACCCGCCCCATACTCAGCACCAGCACCTGGCCATTCATCGCCTTGCCCCTCCGCCGCCGCCGCCGCTGCTGCTGCTGCCGCCGCCAGAGATTCAGATGCGGATTAATCTTGAGAAGACCAGCCCTATTCCACCTCTGATGCCAAATAGCCTCTTTGTGGTCAGATATTGCTGTGTCCAGGTTTGGAGCGTTTGCAAGTTTCTTGCCAGGAAAGGTAGTAATTACCTGTCTCATATTTTCATGTTTGAATTGTCCATAAATGAATATTACATGGTTGCATTTACTCATATGGACGCAGAAACCTACCAACAGCAAATGGTGCATATACGCACTTTCCGCTTACTTGGGCGCCAATGCCCACATGTAAACGCCAAAGAGTTCATGCGGGAAGCCGGATTGCTGCTGCTTTCTAACAATCCGCACACCAGCCATTTCAAAGACCTTTTCGAATACAGGAACCGATCTCGTCACGCTGCTATCCTCGCTATCCACAACGTATCCTCTTGAAGCGACGTTCTCCTTGACGCAGATCAGCCCTCCGGGTGCCAGACCCTGGGTGCATCTCTTGAGAAAATCTGCCAGGTCCTGGTCAGTCAGATGGCTGAGCACCCACTGACACCAAATCACGTCGTATCGGCCATTCTCGGGGGTAAATTTCTGCAGCCCCACAGGGAACAAGGTACCCACTCTACCTGACGCCTTTTCGTTACGGAGGTACGAAGACTGCGCCTCGTTCAAAAAGTCCTCGTTCTGCTCTACAAGGTCGACGCTGTCAAACTCTTTGAGCAGGAAGTGCTTTGTTACCCGGCCGATCCCTGCTCCGCAGTCGCACGCATACCTGGAGCCAAAGTTTAGCGCTGGGTCAGCACGCAGCTTGGACATAAACTCAAGTGAGTCGTGAACATCGGGTCCATGGACAATCTCCAGGCCACCGAGCATACCGTCCATGTTGGATGATACGCTCTTCCAGTACTTGTCAGCATCCTCGTACCAGGTCTCTGTAGGCTGAAACTGCTCTCTCCGTGGGTCAGCCATTGGTTCGATTCGTCCAGCGTTCGAAATGTATTGCGCCTCAGTCGGACCTCAGTGAAAAACAAGAAGAAAGAAAGGAAACACTACACATGTACAGAAGGTGCAAGGGCAGCAAAGAACAGGGAGGGCTGCTGTGTCTGACATAAAGCACAGTGGGCTGGGAAATTGGCTCTTTGGTTCTGCAATCAACTGACTTTTTTTTTTTTTTTTTTGCGTGGAGGTGGAAGCATTGTTTCGGTCCAGTTCGGCTCGCGGCTGACCTTGTGTTTCCGCCCTCATCAGCAGAGCGCGTCGCTTCAAGTATCGCTGCTTGAAAAAGAGTCCTGCACGCCTTGCTTCTCTCTACGTGTCTACCTCTGCTTCTCTCACGCCGCCCTCTTTAGCACCTGAAAGCAAACTTGCACTAGCGATGACGCCGTTAACAAAATTCACGATGGCCCTTCCGCTGCACGGGCGTGCGGCGCACAGAAGACTGTGGGTAGTCGCAGCATCGGCTGACCCAACAATGAAGGCAGCAGTTGGCCAGTGTGTCGGCCGCATTCGCTCAGCTCTTGCTGCTAAGCAGCTACCCAGCGCCGGCGCTGATGGTGTGACTGGTGCACCTACAAGCGGTGGGCAGGCGGCGTCTTGCTTTGCGCTAATATCACAGACATACTCCGCGTCAGACATCGACCAGGTTGCCTGTGAGCTCAAGCACCAGCTGAGTGGGATCAGCCCAGGCGTCCATGTATCTGGCTCTGTTGTGGATCATGTTGTCTCGAGCGATGGAAGCTGCCATACACCTGGACTATCCATACTCTACCACACTCCGCAGGGTGGCAGCCAGCTAGCAGGACGTCCATTTTACATAGGCGATGCACACGGACGACAGAGGCTGCGTGAAACAGCAGTTGGGCGGTGGCACAACGAGATAACAGATAGACACAGGCCAAACGACCAGACTATCCATTGGAAACGCGGCGTGTCGAGTGCTACCCAGGCAGAGTCGTACGTTTCCCTGCCACAGGAGCTCACAAAAGATATTAGCAATCCATCCTGTGTACGCCTTTTGCTCTTCGCCTCTGACAAAGAGTCGCGGCAAGTTCTTGACGCCCTGGATGCTCGGTTTCCTGCGGCTGTAAAGCTTGGTATAGTTGGCTCGCAGACGCCGTTTTTGAACGCCTGCGACTTTACACTGTTCTGCAGCTCACGCATGTATGATGGCGGAGTCGTAGGGTTTGTGTTTGAGGAGCAGGGCAGCGAGGAATTGAACCCTGGCAACTCGATTGGTCAGCCAGATGTCGCCCATGATGGGCTCGAGGAGATCAGTGGTGCATTTAGGATTGAAAGGGCAAAGGGTAACGTCGTGCTGGATCTAGAGAATGGTGAGGCCGCCCGCACGCTCATTGCTAGTATTCGAAAGAGGCGGCAGCAGGCAGGGAATGCCGAAATGGATGGCAGGCTGTTTGCCAAAATCACTGGCGGCAAAGACGCCGACAGCTCGGCCAAGGGGAATTGGCCTGCTGTTTTCCAGGTCACTGGCGGAGATCCTGCCAAAGGCGGGCTGGCAGTAGATACATCGAAGGACATTGCTGCCGGCCAATACATCCAGTTTATGATGCCCAGGCCTACAGCAGCAAGGTCTCGGCTGGCCGACGATCGGGAGCAGCTTATGATAAGATTCTATGCTGACGACTACTCTTCTCCTGAAGGCACGCGCGCTGTAGCCACAGCTGGGTCGGCAGTGTTTGGTGGAGTAACGGAAGGTGGATTCATCTATAGCACGCTCGAGCAGCCCCTAGACCCTAACCAAGCAAGCAGCAGCAACGTCTTGTCTGGAACGACCGAGTGTTCGGTGCCAGGCAGCGTAGCATCGCTAACTTTGCACTAGATTTGTGCCACTCCGCTAGGCTTTATTTATTCTCGCTATATAGCTGGGCTGATGTATAGTTTACGTGTAAGAGTCCTTTTTTCTAGTCAAGGTAGAACTTGATCAGCTCATCGCTAACACCAGAGGGTGTCATGATACCCAAGTCAGTGAACAGCAATGTGATGAACTCGGGAGGAGTATAGTCTAGCGTAGGGTTGTTCTCCGTCAGCTCAGCCTGCCAGTCAACCTCGCCATCAGCCTTGTCCTTGAACGACAGCAGGTCGCTTCTGTACGTGGGCAGATCGTACTGGCTGAGCGGATACAGGCGAACAAACTTGTAGCTCTCGGCAAGCGCATAGAAGGGTTTCTTTGCAGCCCTGGCGATAATAGCTAGCTGGTATGTTCCGATTTTGTTGATCAAGCCGCCGCTCTCGACGACTCCCTCAGCACCGACAAACACCAAGTCGACCTTCTCCATGATGTACCCAACAGCCGAATCCAGGACAACCTCACAAGGGACGCCTAGCCTCTGCAGTTCATCAGCTGCGCGCAGCCCGCTCTGATCTGGCCTTGACTCGGTGACATACACGCGGAACCGCTTGTTCTGCTTCACGGCGCGGCGCAGCAGCCCCATGATGACACGCGAGTACGAGTGGATAAGAATCGTCTGGTCGTCGCGCACAAATGGGCTCCCGATCTCTGCCACTTGGTCGCGGCATTGGCCGGCAGTCAGCACAAAGTTGTTTCCCGCACTAATCAGCGCGTCGCGGCACTCCTCAACACCCTGTGCATGGGAGAGACGGGACATTTGCTGCAAAAAGACATCGCATCCAGCTGAGAGAGAAATCGAGTGGTGCATGGCCTCCTTCAGAGTCTCACTGGCATTACGGACAATTTTCATAAACTCTGACATGGTGGTTGCGCGCTGCCTCTCGACTATTTTGACCAGGCTGCTGACAGCTGCAACGGGCGCCGAAATGCTTGGGTCCTTGAGGACCAAGTCCTTGTAATATTCGACGATATCAAACGCTCCTGCTGCCGCCGAATCTGCCATATCTCTCTTTCCAGCGTGGTTTCAGATGCTTATAATGTTAGCCGAGGTGATAGCGATAGGGGTGGGGGGTTTATGGAAACTGTGCGAAGCGCAGTATTTTTTCAAAGGCACGTCGATAAACGCCTTTGCTGCCAGCCCTGTTTTGTGGGCAGCTGCACGTGCGCATCGGTATTGTGCTGAGGAAAGACGCAGATATGGGCAAGGGCTTCAGCGAGAGGTGTCATGCAGACTTGCGTTTCAAATTAAGCTTTGGGGGAAGGGGGAGCAGCTATTGTGCGGAGAGAAAAGCGGTGTTTACAATATCTTCCGGCCATCAGGAGCGACAGTGTTCTCCGGATATTCAAGAGCAAGCATCGATCGGGAGGTGCTTGGGTACTCGTGTTCGGCGGACATAAACAGGCCGGTCTTGGTGTTTCCAGGCTGGCCTGGGGTGTCTTGGCCATAGAAGCTGTGGCGAATGAATGCGTTGTTGTTGCTGTTCAAGTCCATGTCTGAGCGCTGGTAGCTGGTTGCCACGTCGTACTCATTGCGGAGCTGGTCTCTGTTTAGCTTTCTCATCCACTCGATCTCGTACTCCTCGCGCTGGAAAATGCACTTGTACACAGGGTGTGCAATAATCACCCACACCATGGAGCTTGAAGCAAGGGCGTCGACAAGTGTAATCGCGATTCGATGGCTCATCATCAGCGGATACTTTGGATAAAGGACGTTTACTATCAGCGTTTCCAGGAGAAGCGCCAAGGCTATGAAGAAGATGATGAGGGATTCGCGGAGCTCGTTGAAGCTCGACTGAATGTTGCGCAGCCTGATCATCAGTGCCACCACTGCTAGCCAGAGGATGCCTTGTATGGCAATGCTCGCATATGCACAGGCATTTGCGAGCTTGTATGTTCGCGTAACCGCATCGAACATGATCGTATACGCACTGTCTGTGAGCTGAGCGGCAAGACATAGCGCAAGGTGGAACACAACGATGACGGTGCTTATGATGTAAACAACAGGGCCACGAAACGGCTTGTGCTGGTTGAACACGCGGTCGAGCGCGTAAAACCGGACAAGGAGGGCTGCTGAGAAGACATAGCAAAACAGGACCCGGAACCAAACGTACCAGAGCTTGCAGTTAGTCCAAGCACCAACAAGACTGACATGGCCGTTATTGGGAATGTCTCCGATGTACCACAGGATGCCAGCAATGAGCATCAGCGTCGTCAGCGTCAGCCTCTTTGCCCGAATCGGAAGGTAGTCTCGGTTGGCCCATGCGTAAATAACCAGCAGCGACGTTATTCCATACACTACCGCACAGACAATGATGATGGCCACATCGCCGCTTCCTGCAGGGTCCACCTTGATTTTGTACTGTGATTCGAGAAGCTAACGCGGCAGTGAGGATACACAGGAGACATGTAGGCAAGCTTATGTGAGCGGGATTTGTCCTCAGACCACGCATTCTGTATACATGTGTACTCTGCATGCATGCGTGTTCGTATCAGCGGCTGCTTACCTTGACTCTGTCCGTTTCACTCAAGCCCGGCTGCAAACTACTAGACGAGTCCATTGGTGCTGTTGCGACTAGAATGCAATTTAGAGAGACACAGCCCGGGCCTACAAGAGTGCTGGAGAAGCAAATAAAATAAAGCAAAGTGGGGTGTTGCGGATACAGAAATGGAACCGAGAAAAGCGGAGAAGAAACAGGGGTGTAGCTCACTCTCGGGTTTTATCACATCAAAACAGCACCACAGATCGCTATGAATAGAAGCTTGGGTCGCTGGGGGCATGCAGTTGTTGTACAGTGGATTTGCAAGAGTGCTGATATGTAGGACATGGGCGGCGAGTTGCCAAGGGGCGTGCATCCTGGACAAGCAGATCGCGGACAGCGTTGGAGGCCTTCACATTTATTCTGATCCACGGCCCCTCTTATGTAATGGCAAAAGTAAAAAAAAATTCTAAACCTGGCCATATTTACACAGGCGAATGACATGTTAAGCTGCAGATATGATATCTTCCATGCCAATCAGTTTTCTGCCACAAAGGCCTTCACACCCAACGCATTTACAACATGTATGAGATATTCAAATGCCGCTCACAATTATGCAATGCAAATAAAATTGGATTATCAGCGGGAGAAACAGGTTTGTAACGTCTTATTTGGGTTGGCAAGGTGCAGCAAAACAGCAAACGCAGACTGTTGCGACAAGTGGCAAGAAAAACCCCAGAGCCCTGCCCAGTCTTGCTGGCTGGAGAGGGCGAGGCTCGCCATGCACCACTTTCTTGGCCAGAGTCAATGGGCATGTAGAGTCTGTGATACGTAGGAACCTCATTACTCAGATATTATAGAGTCGACAGGTGACCGCTTGGGACACAGCCACGGAAGTTGCTGGGTTGTCAACAGCGCTCTACACATCGTCTCGACACCCAGCTGCTCTTTTGTATCTGTAGCGTGGAGAAACGGGTTTTGGTTTCTGAAAAGGTGCTCGTTTGCGGGCGCATTGGCAATAATAACGCCTGGCGTACTTGGATGTAGAGAGAATTCCCTTTTCCTACCTCTCTGCTGTCGCTCTCCCTCTTACATCAAGTGCAGATCTATCCGGATGCCTATGCCAGGCAATCTGTTGACTCCATCGCACTATTGGGGGCGCAAAACAAGATCACAACTGCACATTTCTTCGGCGGCCGTTTTGTAACAGGTCTTCCATTTTTACTTAGCCGTTTGTGCTCTGGCCCAGTTCGCCAGGGCACCCTATAGCGTCCTGGCAACAACAACGCCTGGTATGACTGAATGGTGTGGAGGCAATATAATGTGTGCCTCGTTGTGGTTTGAGGCAAGGCTTGGTAAACAACCAGATTTCGTGCTGCTCAGAAGTACAGGCGCTAAACTAAGGTTGGTCATGTGGCGTCCCATAAATCAACTCACACCAAGCCAGGGTTGGGCAGCAGCAAAATTTTGCGTTTCTTTTTTTTTTTTTTCCTGTGAGCATAGCACACGAATCAATATCGCCGCACGTATAGCATCAATAGCCAGCTTTTCTGCCCCTTACCAAGTCCTCTTTGCACAATGATTACACCCAGATTTAGCGTGCGCCAAGACGACAATAGTGTGTACGTGGCAATTCACGCGCCACATGTTCGGGCACAGACAATAGAGTTTGACGTCGATGAAGATCAGTTCAAGTTTTTCGCCAGCCCTTACTACCTTCGCTTGACATTCCCAGGCAAGGTAGTCGAGGACGAGCAGTCGACAGCGTCTCTGGACGTTGCAGCAGGCGATATTCTGGTGACTCTGACAAAGCAAAAAAAGGGCGAGGAATTCGAAAACCTCGATCTTTTGACTGGGCTGCTTGCAACCAGAAAGGAGATGGATGACGGCAGTAAGAGCGGAGTGTGTAGATCAGACAGAAAGCCAGCTATCGAAGAGATCGGCGGCGACTCGGATGTACAGCGGGGAGCGATCCTAGAGGATGAGGAGTTCGACTGGGAGATCCCGCAGACCCTGGTTACCGAGGAAGATGAGCGGCTGCTAGCGGGGCCAGCAAAGTACGGATTTAACGAGCAGTACAGCGGATTCTTCACCCATGTGCACGAGACTGCAAATGAAGTCAACGAGGTGCCCCACCCGGAACACATGTCGCTCCAGGAGCGTCGTACGAATCGGATAGAGCGTGAAGACGCAAAGTTCGATGAAGGCTATTACATGGACAACTACATCAATGATGAGGACATTGTGTCTCTGATTCAGCACAAATCTCGCTACTACTCAATCCTGCGTCGACAGCAGAAGCAGGCCAAAAAGAACGAGCCCACCACTAGTGGCTCGGCCGCAGACAATGCAGAGTCTGCAGTTGACAGGCTGGCAAAAACCATCGAAGACAACCTACAAACGGACGAAACAAAGATAGAGGCTGAGTCGTGGGCCGCGTTCACCGAAGAAGAGAAGAAGGCCATGGTCGCCCTCCCGCGCAAAACACATTTGATCGAGAACGAGCAGGCAGTGTATCTGGGCATGGTCGACATTCTCTTTGCCTATTCGCTCGATCGTCGTATCAATAAGGGCGAGCCCACAGTCGAATCGGTCTGGTCGATTGGCACACTGTCGCCATCGGTATCCAATCTCGAGCAGTTCTCTACGCTGAGATTGGTCATCGTTGCCTGCTTTCGCCGTGCACTGGCCTACCCGCTGTATCGTAACTGGGAGCTGTGCGAAAAGGCACTGGAGGACGTATACGCGGTGCTTAGGTTGGGCCGCCGTGCAGTGCTGAAGGTTATACTGGAAACAAAGCTGATGTTTGACCTGCACGATATCTACTACGTGTACAGCAAAATCTTCTTTGACGACTACTGTCTGTGGTTGCAGACAACGGCCAGCGACAGGGTGATCAGATCCTTGGCACACAGGCTGCACCATTTTGAGGTCGACAAGGAGGAGATTGGATGGCATCTTGATGAGTTTGAAGATCTTGCGCTCGAGTCGTCTGATAGCGAAGACGAATGTGACGAAGAGGCTGCTGGTGACACTGAAGGTGCTAGCGAAGCGAGCGACAGTGTGGCTGACGGGGTAGGCTTCACTGGCCCAAGGGCACTCCTCGCGCAGCAGCAGCCGTCGGTAGATAAGAAGCCGCTGATTCAGGTTATTGGAGAGAAAGGAGATGCCATCGAACCCGACATACCCGATGTGTCTGGCCAGTCTTCTCTCGTCTCCACTGATGCCCTTGGCAAAAATGGCGGAAGCATGACGCCAGTCTCAGACATTCTGCTGCCCATGGGATCCTCTATCTCTACTGACAATATGGAGGGGCAGAGAGCTGGCACGTCGAAGCCAGCAAGGAAGCCGCTGATTGAGATAATTGAGTAACAAGTATGTGTCTGAGTAGCAGTGCCTCACATGAGCGCCCTAGAAACAATCTGTCGGAGTTTTATCTAGTGAATGGCAACCCTAGCAGACTCATTTTTGGGAAATGCACATGGGTACCATGCTGCGTAGAGGTCGTTACTGTGAGCGTTGGTGATCTGTGCATTACTAGCCTTTTGTGTAGAGAATGTTGATACACTCTATGCATAAAGTAGCACAAGTGCTGGCTGCTGTAGGAGGCACCTTGTGCTGCAAGGGTTCATATTCCTCTCTGCTGTGCAAACACACCGCACTCTCTCCCAAACACCCCATCTCCATGCCTCCCTTGGCATTATTCAAAGCGAGCAGTTCTTATAGCTATAACCCACATACTTTCCTCCTCCGCTCTCTTTGCGTATATCCACACAATGAAAATACTAAGCGTCATACAAGGGCTGTTTCTTTCGTCACTCTACGCCAGACAGGCTGTCCCTAGGGCCAGTACGGAGTGCAGGGGAATCAACGGAACAACCACAGCTCAGTGCCAAAGGCTCTACGGCGGGACCGAGTTTAAGGATATCCCACCATGCATTGCTGAAGGCGAGCTATCCATCAGCAAGTGCTTGCAGAGTGTGGCCGGAGATGCGCTGCGTGTCCCAGGCTGCAACGAAACAGAGTTTGGCGCCGCGTATCCTGACGCCTATATGGAATGCATAGCGAGGAACTCGGGTGCTGTATTTATGAAAGTGTGCAATACGTGCACCTGCCTTTGTAATGGCCATGCCGCTTGCACAAAGAAGGGGTGTCTGGAGATTCCCCCAAGCAGCAGCATTGGCTAACACGGCTGTCATGATCATCTAGAAGGCGTAGTCTTTGCGTTGTAGATACGAGAATGTAGATATTTCCCCTATTGCTCCTGCCATTTGCTTCAAACGGTCAGTGAGCGAGAAACACCAATGAAGCTAGAAGAAAAGAAGCCATTGTCTATTCTAGAGTACAACAAGGAGAGCAGCGTGCAAGCAACCGCGACCCGAGCGGAGGGAGCCTACACCTGCTTGGGCTTTTTACCAGTGGTTGGCCCACCCATCCACATTGGCAGCTCGAAACTACATGCAGAGTTCAAGTAAATATACAGTAGACACAGTGGCAGGCAGGAGAAGCTGGGTTAATCACTTGAGAAATAACAAAGTAAATGATATAGAAAAGCGCCATTAGAACGGAATGGCCTCCGTAGAGGACACGTGTTATTCGCGCTTCTTATCCAACCTGTATTGATCCTTGGGGGCAGCGGCGCTCCAGTAGTAGACCATCTGCGCGGCCAGCACACCGTTGGCCACGGTAGCCAGCACGGTGCCGACGAGCACCAGAGAGTCGTCGACCTCAACGAGCGTAGTGTACAGACGCGCAGCAGTGCCCACGAAGTAGTTAAACACAGCAAAGGCCGACAGCTGTCCCGTGAACTTGTTCTTGTGGATGGTGTAGATCTGAGGAATACGCGACGAGACAACAAGCGGGATAGTGAGGCTATAGAGCGTCGACAGCAGCGTCTCGCCAACAAACGAGTAGTCAAAGAGCGAGTAGGTAAAGACGAGAAGGAGCGCAGCCACCGCCATTGCAAGCGTGGCACGGCCAGTGAACAGCAGAATCAGCAGCGTAATGACATAGTTCTGAACACCAATAAACACAGCCTCGCCGTACGTGGTGAACGGGTATCCCTTGCGGTAGTTGTATGCAATCGTGATGATGTTTGCCAGTGTTTCGAGCACGTATGCAGAGAGACTGATTCCAGTGACCGACTTGGAGTTGAGGATCTTAAACAGCTGGGGCAGCTTAACCACACAGCCGCCTAGCACGATGCCAAGCCCCAGCCCCTTGGATATCGCAATGGGCAGGCATTCAGAGTCGAGGATGTTGAACGTGTCAATGAGCGTCACAGTGCACTCTTCGCCAATGAGCGCGACAATAGGGTTGCGTAGGAAACCGGGAAGCCAAGCAGAGGCCATCTTCAAGCAATGGTGTCAGAGGTTGTATGAGTGCAGTCGCGTCTGGCAGCGTAAAAGGGGGGAGAGTAAAGAAGACGTAAATAGCTGAGGAAAGGGCATGAGAAGGACAGGGGAAGGAAAAAGAAGCAAAGCGCAGCTTTGGCGAACGTGGGTGTTGCTGTTGCCAGAAAAGGATTTTCCAACGCCGACAAATATCGTACACAAGCCAGCAGCCAACCAAGAACCACGCCGCAATTGGCTCCCCCTCCACGAGACTTTGAGTGGATGGTGATGCTCCTTCCTTTGAGCGTGTGCATGCTGCCGCATCAAGCCATCCGGTATCCTGTGACGCACAAGTAGGTGAGCATGTTTATATTCTGAATAGACATGTGGACTAAGCTTGACCATCATATTGGACAGTCCAAGCGAAAGAAGTAACTAGAAAAGACCAAGAGAGACTAAGAAAATAGGAAAGAGGGCTGTCTGTAAACGAAAGGGCATGAGACAAAGCCGCTCAATTAAACAGCCCAGCAACAAACAAACTACATATTAGATGAGCTAATGCGCTGCAAAATATAGCAGTGTTGAGCAGCTTAAGCAAGCAGACGTGCAGTGCACTCCCCAGCTAGCGGCATACCAGACACAGGTGTGCACCACCTACTTAGTGCCTATGCTTCTTTGCCTTCGCTTTATGCCTGCCCATGCCATCATGGTATGTTGGGGGCTCAGTTCCATTGTAAATGTGATGTGGAGGGGGTGAGGGAGGCTGCGTAGTTGGAGTAGATGGTTCTGGTCGTGGAGGCGTCACGGTAGTGGTGGTGGTGGTAGTGGTGGTGGAGGTTATAGTTGTATCCTCCTCGGAAGAAGGGGCGGGGGGAGTAGTTGGCCCGCAAGGGCTCTCAGAAGAGGGGGATGGTGGAGTACTTGACTCGCAAGAAGTCGGCGGAGGGGGTGGAGGAGGAGGAGGAGGAGGTGGTGGTGG
>MU604167.1:0-14283 GCA_025201845.1 Martensiomyces pterosporus | reverse complement strand
GCTGAACCGGTATAAAAGCGACAAAAAAGCCAGGCGTCGAAGGATACACCACCAAATCAAAACAAACATATCGGATGCTGAGGTCCCCTCCACTCTTACCGTCTTGCTGAATACCGCAATCTATTGCTCCCTTTCTCCCACTTGAGCCATTCTCAGTTCCGATATCGTCCATGCTGCCCAAAAAAAAAAGCCATCATCCCCCTCCAAGCAGTCGGACCTCTAACAAAGAAAGACAATATCTGCACCCCCTGCAAATAGTGCCGTTCCGAAGAGTGCGTCTGAAGCAGCCCCCGAGAGGGAGCACCACCAGACCTAGTCCCTCGATGGCCAAGATCATGTAGCAGACATGAAACATAATTCGCCCTAAATGCGCACCGCATCGTGGCGGCACTTGGCACAGGCGGTTCCGTCTCATCGAGATCTTAATGCATGGCAACAGCCATATGGCGATGCGAAGGAGGCGCGTCTTTGAACCCCACCCCTCGTTCAATAGCTGAATCCCACAATTATAACTGCTCATGCCAACTGACCCCACCAAGGGGGCAAATAAATCAGTTCTCTCTCTCTCTCTCTCACACACTGTCTCACACGCACGCGCATTCTACGATCATTCCACATACCCTTGAGCCTTCACAATATCAATTGGGACATAGCATGGCAACAGAATCGACGAAAGGCTGTGAGCAGGTGCTCGCTGAGGCATATGAAGTAATGGCGAGTATCGACAAGTTAGTGGAAAAAGCACACGACACCCACTCCTCCATCTACAAGGCATTTGGGGACCTCGCGGGCGTCAGCACCATCCGCAAGGACAAGTCTGTGACCGAAGCTGCACACACCGATATCTCGTACACCTTGGAGACGATGCGTGGGATGGTTGATACAATTTCCAAACTGCAAAGGGCCCTAGTTAGGCTGGAAAAAAAGCCGCGACAGAAGCTCATTTCGCCCAAAGTCCAGGAACTTTTGGACGAGTATTCGCCTTATGTGAGGTTGATGACTGAGAGGGGCAGTGTGAGAGAAACCAGCGAGGTGGTTGATAGCTCAATCAGGGAGCTGGATACATCAGCCATGCGTCTGCAGATTGGCGAGTTTGGCGAAGGCCTGTCGGAGGAGGCACTGGAGGCGCAAATGGCGGAGCTTAAGGCTAAGTACCCGCAATTGTTTATTGGGAAATACGCAGTGTCCAGTCGGACCTTCCTCCTCGTTGTGCGTATCCCGACGATTATTCAGATGTCCATCAGCTTGAAGCAGATGGCGGGGGCGACGAAGGAGTACGAAGTCAATGCGATTCATATCTTCTCCACGGATGAGGCAGGCCCCTTCTCAAGGTTCCACGTGTTTAATCGTATCGCATATGATACCAACATTATCTGGTTCTCTATTGCTGGGTTTTCCGTTGAGCATCGACTGTCGAAACTCGTGCAGTGGTTCAGTCTCTTCGACAACTTGTTCTCAGCTACCTGTAGTGTCTGTAATAGACATCTGCAGATGGACCCACGTACCTCACAGTACTTGCCACCGCTGTGGAGAGGCATTGATATGAAACCAAATGAGCCGAGCAGGGCGTTCCACTACGGATGCCTCGAGCTGGCCTAACCGCTGTCGCTTGTAGCGTTGCTGTCCTCTTTTTAACTATGCCCTGTTTCATGAGTGATAATCTGACAAATGTATTAGGAGCAGTGAAGGCTGAGCATGTGAGCGTGGAAGTGTGTGGGAGGAATGCGTGTGTGGGTGCAATGGACAGTAGGCAAAAGAGAAAACAAGAACAAATAAATAGAAAGTAGTCGAGTTGTAAAAAAAAAACATAACAAGAGTTCAGGATGGGGACATGGGCTGCTGGTTGCTCTGCAATTCATCTACGATTGTCACAGTCAGTTTCTTATAAGCCCACCAATTTCCATGGACGCGCTTAAACCTGATCGTGTGGAGCTGTCCCTGGACGACCTCGATTTGAACATCGAACTGCATGCACTTTTCCTTATCAGCATTCGATATTCCTCCTGACGAGTTGTTTGGGTCGTACCAGCACTCGTACCAAAAGTTGGATTTTTGGCTGTATGTCACCAGCCTGCTCTTCATTGCATGCTGGATCTTGTAGTGGATCTCTTCCAGCGGCCCGAGCATCGTGCAGCGCAGGTTGAAAATGCCACGTATGCCACCGCTGGACTTGTTGCCTGGTGAATTTCCAGAGCCAGCACCGGCAGGCGTAGAGGCACGAGAAGTGAGTGCAGGTGGTAGCTGCGCGCCTGCATTTTGCTGAGTGAATGGTGTCGAGTTGTGCGAGCTCTGGAAGCTGTGTGTCGGGTGCAGGCGCAGAGGCGTTAACTGCCGGTTAGAGATGACAGACAGAGGGCGCTGGGACCGCCTGTTATTGCCGAGGTTACCGCCATTGCCATTGAGATTGGTGTTGCCATTGACGCCCAGTGGCGCCTCTTGAAGAGGTTCCGATTTTCTGTTGTGGCTCACGCCATCGGCCGTCATTAGCCGTGGGGTCTGTTGCTGTTGCTTTGCCAGTCCGAAATCTGTATGTCTCCGCTGTCCATTGCCATTGCTGTGTTGCTGCTGGTCTGATGACGACGTGGGCCGCAGTACAGCGTGTGCAGTCGCCGGACGGCTGGCATTGGCATTATGCTGCTGGGGCTGATGCGAGGGTTGCTGGTTGATTGGCGGTGGTGGGGGCTGAGAGGGAGGATAGTAGCTGGGAACTCGACGGTTCGACGGGTTGTTCAGCGACACAGCCGAAGGCACAGCGCTAAAGCGGCGGAATGGAGCCTGGAAGAAGCTGACGCGGTTCCTATTGCCCTCAGCCACCTGTGATTGCTCCATAGGCGGGATGTCGTCCAGCACCTGCGACCGCCTTGTCTTCAAGAACGGCATCGACTTGCGTACACGTGCAAAGAACCGCGACGAGCGGCTCGACCGCTTATCGTCGTCTCTAAGGAACGGCGAGGATGCTTCGAGGTTGATTGAGCTATCGACAGAGAGCTGGCCGCTGGCAGTGCTGCCTTTACGCAGTCTAGGCGGCTCATATTGACTAGCACCGAATGAGGGCGACTCGAGAGCAGCTGCGATTTCCGATTCCTTTCCTGCCAAGTAGTGGGTCTGCGGTATCTGCAGTTGGGCGTTGGCGTGAGCATGCGGTGCACCACTGCCCATCTGAGCCTGCTGTAGAGCTTCAGTGTTGCCGTGCGCATGTGCGGTTTTCGAGGTGGGACTGTGGCTGTCGCTGCCAACATAGCCTGGGGCATAGCTGTGGCGCGAGCGAGGGGCCTGCCGCAAGTTATCGATATTGGCGCCGTTAGTGACAACTGCCGGTGCATTACTACCACCGCCAGAGGTAGCGACAGGTGCAAGCGAAGTGCCGTTCGCAGAACTGACATCGGTAGTCGAACCATTGCCGTTGACGCTGCTACCCAGCTGATTTGCATGGCTCCTGCGAGCATTTCTAGTAGCCTTGCGGCGACGCGACTCTTCGACAAGGTGGTAAATGCACACCATCGGGGTCAGTGCTGAATCGGCATGCGCCAGGGCGTTGATGACATCAGGAATCTCGTACTTGTAGATGCGCATCTTCTGAAGCGCGTATTCGTTGGGCTGCAAAACAACCGAGGGTCTTGAGGGCAAGTGGTTGTCGACTGGGTGATCGCAGTCCTTGTTTGTCCATGTGTGGTCGACGATTCCTTTCATGGAAATGCGTTGTTTGGGATTGACCGTAAGCATCATCTGCAAAAGGCTTTGTGCTTCTTTGCTGAGGAACGGAGGCATGCTGAACTTTCCACGCGAAATCTTGTCGTAGATTTCCTTGAGGTTCTCGCCCTCAAATGGCGTGCGACCGCAGAGCATAAAGAACAGAATGACGCCCATGCTCCAAATGTCAACTTCTGGGCCAGTGTATTTGATGCCGTTGACCATCTCGGGTGCAGCATAAAATGGCGAACCGCAGAACGTGTCGAGCTGTTTGTCCCACTCAAAGGTGTTTGCAAAGCCATAGTCGATGATGCGTATCCGGTTCTCGTTGTCAAGCATGACGTTCTCCAGCTTCAGGTCGCGGTGGATGATGCAATTTCTGTGCGTGTAGTCCATGGCGCTGACAATCTGGCGGAAGAAGCCTCGTGCGTCGTTCTCGTGCAGCCGTCCGCGCTTACGAATATACTGAAGCAGCTCGCCACCGCTGTTGTGCTCCATTACAATCATGGTGAACTTTGGTGTTTGCACAACATCATATAGGCGAACGATGTTTGGGTGGTAGAGCAAGGAGAGCAGCTTGATCTCGCGCTCGACGCGGATGTTGTGCTTATCGGTGCTGCCACCCTGTGGGGATTTGGGCTTGATAAACTTTAAGGCGAACTTTTGCTTTGTGTTGCGGTGCTCAGCCATGCAAACCTTGCTAAAAGTACCCTTACCCAGTGTTTGCTTTATGATAAAGTCGCCAATGCGCTGCTCTCTGCGTTCGCGCGAGCCTGGGTGACGGCTGCCGATATCACGACGCGAGACAGAGTTGTGGTGGCCCCCTGGACGCGGTTGCTGCTGTGCCGACATATTGCTGTTATTGTTGGCTGCAGCTGCAGCTGTTGCTGTTGGTTGTTGTTGTGGTGCAGGAGGAGTGCTGGCTCGTGTATTGTTTCGCTGCTGCTGCTGTTGCTGCTGCTGCTGGTGTCTTTGAGCTGATGGTTTGCTGGAATAGGAGGATACACGTCTATTGCCAGAACTGGCCGAGCGAGCCAGTTGATGCGGATCTGCAGCGTTGGAAGAAGTGTGGTCTGGAATATGTGCGAGTTGCGTGGGGGCTAGCGAGCGACGCCTTTGCATGTGATTCGCAGCGACAATCTCTGGGGGCTCTGTGCGATGATGATACTATTAACTCAAGAAAGGTAAACATGTAAATATGGAAGCGAGAATGCAGAATAAATCAATATGTAGCAGGTCGAAAGGTTGGTATTAGCGGAGGAATCGCATACGAGGTTTGCCAGAGAGCGTGTGAATGGGCAATTAAGAGTGAGAGCACCAGAGAGGGGTGAAGTGTGATGTGGTGTGGGGAGAGGATGGGGCGAGGCTAAGTAAAGACATGTGTGGGGTGCGTGGTGTGTGCAGTGTCTGTGTTTGTGGGGTAACTAAAAACCACCTCAGCCTTTGAGAGCTTCGCGGAGTCACTGAGTAGTGGATAAGGAAAATGTAAGGGGCACGGTCCTCTCAGGGCCTGGAGAGAGGCAAAAACGCAAAGCACAGCACAGTTCTGCATAAAGGGGGGTGCCAAATGAAAGCAGCTATCGCATAATTTGAACAGCAAAAGAGCACGAAAGGCGCGAAAGCCAAGCGCTGGGCGTTTTCCTCACAATAGTGCGGCGCGAATGTCACGAATGGAGAGGATCAGTACATACACAAGACAATAATAGAACGAAAATTAAATGTGCTGGGAGGAGCAAAAAAGAAAGGAGAGAAAGGGCTGCTGTTGCTGTTGTTGTCGTTGTTGTGCTTGTTGAATAAGGAGCAGTGGTTGGCTGGATGGCAGCCCCTATTTTTGATATGTTTCTGAATGTGGAAGGAAGGGGTTAAGAATAGCATAGTATGTAGACTTTTTGCCTGGCTATTTGAGAGCGGTTCACCACTCCATGCTCTGCAGCTTTCCAAAACAAGCATTGGGAAAAGAAGAAACTGGTGCAAGCTTTGTACAATCGCCGGCTCCTTCCGCGCGGTAGCCCATGAGCTACGCGTGTAAGCGAACCCAGGAACAAGGAAGCAACCGTGTCTTCAAGACAGGAAAAGCCCTCGGGCCCCAGGAGCTTGAGTTTCTTAAGGAGCCAGTGCGCAAAAAGGCAGCACTGCTGTGTACTTACGCCTGTGTTTGGTCTGACGGCGGCTGTAGTCATCTTTGTCACCAAGTAAGCTGCTGCTGTTATGCGAGGTGTACGCTGGGTCCGGCGCTGATGGAGGAATAAAGAAGCAGCGAAGGAAATAAGGTGAGGAGACCAAGGGAGGCTTCAGCCGCTTGTGGCTGTCTTGAAAAGACTGCGAGGGGGAGGGGAGGGGCGAGACGCAGTGAATAAATGAATGAACGAGCAGCGCGTGTGAGCAGAGAAAGGCGACAAGGGCAGTATGGTGAGAAGAAAGTCGATATTAAGAAATATTATCAGAGAAAAGATAGTCCGCCGAAAGGGGAAATAAAAACTCCAGAATAACCCCGAATCACAGGGCTATCGCGTGCGTGCGTGCGTTTGTAGCCTGTAGGCGATTTGATGCGAAGGCTCGGAGGCAAAAGGAGAAAGAAGAAGCAAGGCGAAGACAAGAGTAGGCAATGTGTGCGGTCTGGCTGTTATTCAAAAGCCAAATGTTTTTCTTTCTGGCCTTTTGGAAGATGGGTTTGTTGAAATAGTGCAACAGAGAAAGTGACGATTGCAGTCTGCTTCTCACCAGTCTCCCTCATTTCAATCGCCTCGCGCTGCTGCCTTTTTATACTGCACGCCTTTTTTTGTGCCACAGAGCCACTGCCCTCCACCTTGTGCATGTCTTAATTTCTGAGTATGGAACAGCCGAATCTAGCCTTTTTGGTGTCTATGCCATATTATGTGTGTATGTGTGCATCCCACGAAACAAGAGCATGCTTTCACTGAGTAGGCGAAATGGAGTGGTGTCCGTTTTAAGATCTTGCAGCAGCCGCCGCCGCCGCCGCCGCCGTCCACAAATCAGCACCCCACACAGACGCAAACACATGTCTTTGTTGGGTACAGAAACCAAGCATAAATTGAAAAAATCCTGCATACGCTGAGGTGATATATTACTCGGGGCTATCTCCAATACCATGTGAGTGCCCCACGCACCATTTATACACGCCTCTTACTTCAACACCCAAACACGTCCAGCAATGAAGGCTCTGAGTGAATCAGTCGCGACACCCGACACTTATCCACCACCTCCGCAGTATTCTATGCCTTTTTGCTCTCTGCGTTAATTTATTCCTTCAGTTCCACTCCACCCCCATTTATGCAGCGTTTCCTAATTTTCAATTTAAGCGCGTTGATGCCGGCCACGCTTTGTCCACACAATCTGCTTCATCTGTGCCTCTACGCATTTGCTCTACCTCCTCTTGCATGGGTGTTTATTGGCGAGGCCCAAAGAAAGATAAACAGCAGGTGACTACAGCTGAGAATGCACCCCTGCTCAGATGTCTACCATTCCCCTGTGCCAAACACATGTGTTTTTATGGTGGCACGATGCTATGCGCTGTTAGTTCCCTGAATCCAGCCACTCAGAGTATTTCTCCATCCGCTTTGCCTCCTCGTCATCATCGTTCTGTTCGTTACCGGCAGTGCCTTGCTCGCCGCTGCCGCTTGCTGCCGCTACAGATGCATTCTTTGCCGATGACTTGTACCGCGTGTGTCCGTCATAGATTGATGCTTCAATCTGCTGTCCTGCAAAGAATCGCCCGTTCATTGCCTACAACGCACAGTAAGCAGAAGTGCCACGCCAAGCAATTCCTTTGTTTACTGCTTAATAAAGATATTATGCTGGGTTGTAGCCCGGGTTCATGTTCTGTATGCCGCCAGTAAAAAACAAGGCCATGGTAAAAATAGTAGCTCCCAATTGGGTTTTCGCACAATGGGCCATTTGCTTTATCCACCGCATCTCATATCCACCTTTTGGGGGAGGGGAGGAAATTAATATCGCTACTGAGCAGCAATGCTCGGCGGTTGCGAGAGTGGGGAGGGATTGAAACCGCTACTCCAGCCTTGGATGCTGGCACTGGGCAGTAGCAACAAGGCTGCTGCTGCTTGTACACCATGAAGCATACAAGCCCACCTAAATCCGTGAGCAATGGCGTTTACCAATATCTGATCCGCCCCTCCCCTGGTTCCATTTTTGTCCGTCATGTTAGGGCGCCAAAGTCTCGCGGAGTATGCCCAAGAACTAAGGCAAAAGAGGAAAATGCTAGTCTTACCTTGACGCATGCCCTCGCTGCCAGCTCGTCCTTGAACTTTACCGAAATCACGCCTTCCTCTGACATCTACATACAAAATAGCAACAATGGTCACATATGCTTGTCAGCGCACCCACCTTACCTCCCCAATGCACATAAGCGGCATAAGCAGAGATACCCCACGCATTTAGACACCACGTACATCATATATCTTTACACTTGAGACTGCCCCAAGCTTCTCACACTCCTCACGCACATCCTCTGTCAAGTCGAGCAGCAGCGTGACATCCTCCTATACCCGAGAGCAGTACAAATAAGGCGAAAAAAGACGCCTGTTGCGTATGCTTTGTATCAGTAAAGCACACATTCAGGTGCACATTCGACCGTGTGCTGCAGTCCACTGGGGGTGTGTTTGCGCACCACTCACCTCGAGCTCTTGCAGAGTAAACATGTGCTTGAGAATCACCGTTCGCTTGTACCGCTCTGCAATCTCGCCGCCTCCCTCGAACCAATCGAGCTGCCTACAAAACGCATATATATATAGAACAGCGGTGAATGCATGTGGAGATTAGATGTGTCGCAAAAGTTGCTGGAGCGACACCAGCAGCTATGATGCACACTTGTGCTGCAAGGATGTGCAAGCGGATCCAGCGCTTGTACGTTTTGCTCAGTGCAGAAAAGCTTACTTTTCCAGTTGGTTCAGCCGCCTTTGGATAAGCTTTGGGTCGACGCGAGATCGCTTGGATGTCTCCGCCTTGTCACTCCCCCGTTTATCCTTTTCTTCAAACACCGCCTAGAATGCAAGCCAGACAGGAAGCCTTTAGTGAATCGCGCTGTCTGCAGAATTGACAAAAATATGTGCATCATCATGGCAGACATACAAATGGTGCCCATGTACCTTTTGAACGCTGATGCGTGTAGGCTCCGTCGTCCTAAATTGCGAGTCGTCTAAAATGTCAAGTGCTAGCTGCACCGACGGCGCCTTAAAGTAAGTAACAAGCCCATCCCCCTTGGGCCTCCCACTGTTATCGCGGTACAACCTTACACGTGGCTTATCTACACAGGATGGGTGTGCATAGAGGGGTATATATAAGCAGCCGTCATTCGATGCTTGCAGCGCAGGTTACGTAACCGCATCCGGGGTTCTGTTGTCGTCTGTCAACGTCCCTCTCAGAAACGAATACACAGCGCAATATTGCACCTGTGTGCTATTTTCACTTACTTGTCGATATATCAGGCATTATCGCTCCGCACTGAGAAAAGTACTCTGCAACTTCCTCCTCGGTAGTGTCTAGCGGCAGCCCAGAAATATACACGCTTGTATTTTCTCGTTTTGGGTGGCCCTGATGCACGGTGTCTTTCGGCTTTCGCTTTGCTCCAGTGGACGCTGCAGCGTCTTCAGCTTGTTCCTCATCGCCGTCACCGTACGCTGATTGCTGCTGCTCGATAAGCGCCTCGTTCCACATTGGAAACCACGCCCCTTTGTTCTCGTCATACTCGTATTCCATGCCGTCATTGGGATCAGTGAAAATGTAATGGCCAGTTTCTTCGATCAGCTGCACGCGCTTGTCCGCATCGAACTCGCTTGGCTTTGGAAACGTGAGCGTAGCAGCGACCTCGTCCGTTTGCGACATATTTCTACAGCTTTTTAAACGTAATCTGAATGAATAGTACCGGTACAAGGCAACTGAAAAGCGGGATAGCGGCTGAGTGGATTTTCCTATTATTCTGCTGGTGGTGACGTTGCCTTAATTTCCCCTAAATAGAGTGTACCATATTTTGGGCGCGTGCCACACATTTTGTGATGCCTGGTGTCATTCTTCAGCAGTCCTCCAAGCTAAAAGGCTTATTTGAATTGGCTACATTCTGGTTCATTCGCAAGATACAAAGAAAAAAACTAGCTGGTGCATATCTCAAAAGTTCAAAGATCAGATGAGCGTTGCAGACACAGAGCATAAGCAGTGAAGAGGGGCGCCCATCAGAGCAACCGTCTATCCCGCTGTAGTTTTGCCAGATCGATTAGCCGAAAAATGTCCAGACTCAGCCGCAGTGGCAAATAGCGTCTCTGCAGATACCCATCGAACTCCCACAGGAGATCTTGCAACCAAGATCCCCAAATAGGCAAGAGACTGCCAGGCAACTCTGGATGAAAGCGGCAAGGTAGACGAGGTGAAGCGGCATGACGGTAGCAAACAAAAATAGGCGTTAAGATTTTTGAGCTGACAAGCTAGGTGGAAAGACTGCTGATGCTGCTGCAGGCCAACTGCAGGATGGAGGCGGCAGTCCTTATATACCCGTGCGCAAGGCTATGCTGGATACCAGCACTCCAGCACGCCCGATCTAGCCCAACTCAGCAACATGTACGTCCTCTTTCTTAGCTTTGCATTGTTGTATGGAAGCCCCTATTATAGTAGTGAGTCGCGATTCAGCCCTCCCCAAACAATGATGGTGCTGTTGCGCCTGGGCTGGCCAGGATTTAATCAATAGATTGATTCACGTGAGGTGCAGTGGTCGCAGCACGGTTATAGTAAACAAACTACTCGGCGTTGCTGCTGCTTTCTTCTTTGCTTTGTATGGCAGTCCTTGAGCACGGATTTTAGCACTACCCTTATTGTCTTCATTTTGTGCAAATCTAATTTGGGCAGACAAAAATGGCAAGCAACGACGCAGAAATGACCGACAAGCATGCCTCAGATGGGGTGCGCTACCACAAACTGCTGTCGGTTCTCGACCGCTCGCTCTCATCAGTCGTTGACACGTTCAAGCTAGATGACCTGAAGGAGATATTTCCCGACCTCGCGCAAGAGATCCCGGGAAAGCTGGCCGATAGTCATGATCAAATAAGCTCCTACCTGAGAAACTCTGCCAACGCCGATTTTCAGGCCATTCTTATGCAGTACGATATGGCTAACAAGCTCGCAGGGCTCGATAGGCTTGTTAGTGATGCGACTGAACGCAAAGTGGCACCAGACGCACAGCCTATTCCTGAATACTCTCCGGAGGCTGCCAATCGCAATCGCTCGGTGGCTATTAAGAGGGCTGAGTTGGAACGTCTGAAGGCAAACCTGGCACTATTGAAGGAGGAGAACGCGCAATCCATCGCCCAGCTGAACAAGGAACGTGCGTCACTGACCACAGAACAGAAACAGCTAGAAGAAGCTATGGCGTTAATCAACAAGGTAAAAACTACAAAGGCCTGAGGGCTGCATATCCATACCACTTTGATTACTTGTGAGTAGCGGTGCTATTACCTAACTACACCAGCCTTTACCTTTCTTTCATCTTTTTGTAGATCGCTGGATGAAGAATGTGTGTCTCTGTTTCTTCCACTCAATCAACGGCACCTATGCTCTAGCCTGCAACCTGTAAAATAAACTGCAACATAAAGTCAGTCCAAGGGCGGTTCAAAAATAAAAAAGGCGCTACTTGCAAATTCACTCATCGTACTGGATCTGGATGTTTAGGATGCTAATGTCATCGAAAGGCTTGTCTTGCTTGTCGGTTTTTGCAGACTCGATCAGATGAACGACATCCATTCCAGCCGTAACACGGCCGAAAACAGTGTGCTTATCGTCGAGCCATGGCGCGGATTCTACGGTGGTAATAAAGAACTGCGACCCGTTGGTTCCTGGACCCGCATTGGCCATGCTGACAGTATAAGGCTGATCATGGCGCAGCTTTGGCGTGAACTCGTCTTCAAACGATTTTCCCCAAATCGACTCTCCGCCAGTTCCATCGCCCAGCGGGTCACCAGTCTGGATCATAAACCGCTTGATGACACGGTGGAATATGACGCTGTTGTAATAGCCATTTTTCGAGTGACCGGCAAAGTTAGTGACGGCCTTTGGCGCACACTCGGGGAACAGCTTTACACGGATGTCGCCCAATGTTGTTCGAATAACCGCCGACTTGGCCACTTGTTTCTTTGCAGGCTCAACTGCTAGCGACGCTTCCTCGCGCGTTGGCTTTTCGTTGAAAACATCGCGGGTATTATCTTGCGAGCTGTGGTCCGGCTCGTCGCGAGTAAACATGTAGAAGCGGTTCTTTTTGAATGCGGTACAAAAGAGCGTCGGATCCTCGATATTCCTTTGTGCGCCCGGGTTCAGCGAAGCAGCAAGATCAATTCTAGAAGTTGTCTGCTCCAACGAGCCCTGGAATAGAGCGATGTTTATGAACCGATGTGGCTCTGGCTTTCCCAGCACGCGGACGACCTTGTTAGTTGCTAGGTTGACTATTTTGATTCCGAGCAACGAAGAGAAGATCAGGAACCTGCCGCCATTGTCAAATACAGCGTTGGTGCCTGCACCAGCAGGCGACTTGATTGCCTCGTTCTCCACCGCCATTCGACGCCCAAATTCCATGTCATCCAGTTTAAACGCTCCGTTTTCGCCAATGCTTTGAATTGCGCTAGTCGCAGCGACTGACTCATCGTACTTGCGATACAGCTTCCCTGTGGAGAACTTAAAAACTCGAACGATCGAGTCGTCGGTGCTCGTGCATGCAAACAGCTCAAAATCGGCCGAGAATACGAGGCTGTTTGGCACGCACTTGTTCTTTTTGAACTCGTATAAATCCGTCTGCGACTTCAACTGGAAATCCACCAGCGATGGAAGACCGTGTGGCTCCTCGATTGTCCAGTACTCAACCATCCCGCCCCTATCTACCGACACAATGCATTCAACCACCGGGTTATACGCCATTAACCTGACTGGCTGGCGATGAATACCCCTGATGGTCCGTTTGGGCTCTGGGCTCCCGTACGGATCAAATATATAAATTGCTGGGCTTTCCGAGTCAGCCACCGCAATGCACATGGACTGGTCCAACGGGTCCTTAATCCAGCACAAGGCCGACGGGACGCACTGCGCAGAAATGATGCCAAACATGTCAAAGTTTACCACGTCAAACACCTTGATTAGCTTGTCCGTTGAGGCAGTGGCAAACATTTGTCCGTCAATTGATTGAGCTTGTGCTATGATCGCCTGTAAGTGCGCTCGGAAGTGTTTTACGAATTCGATCCCCTTATCGCGCTTTTTCCAGAACTTTACGTGCCCATCTACTGACGTCGTAATGACAAAGTTCGTCTGCGTCACGCATACGCGGTCCACTATATCGCGGTGCATATAAGACCGCTCGTACATTTTGGCACACGGTAGGTGCTCGAGCGCTTTGGCTTCCTGAAGCTGTGACACTGCGCGCTTTTTGGTTACAGACACGGATGAGTCTGCAGCGCCATCATTTGAGCGCTTCGCTGGTACGTCCTGCATTGCTGTTTCTCGCCTTGTCACTAAGCTACTCAGCATATGTATGTTAAAAGTTGCATAGAGGTCGAAAACTGGCAAGAGTGAGAGAGAGGCTGAGACAGGGTGTGAGGACTGATTTATTTGCCCCCTTGGTGGGGTCAGTTGGCATGAGCAGTTATAATTGTGGGATTCAGCTATTGAACGAGGGGTGGGGTTCAAAGACGCGCCTCCTTCGCATCGCCATATGGCTGTTGCCATGCATTAAGATCTCGATGAGACGGAACCGCCTGTGCCAAGTGCCGCCACGATGCGGTGCGCATTTAGGGCGAATTATGTTTCATGTCTGCTACATGATCTTGGCCATCGAGGGACTAGGTCTGGTGGTGCTCCCTCTCGGGGGCTGCTTCAGACGCACTCTTCGGAACGGCACTATTTGCAGGGGGTGCAGATATTGTCTTTCTTTGTTAGAGGTCCGACTGCTTGGAGGGGGATGATGGCTTTTTTTTTTGGGCAGCATGGACGATATCGGAACTGAGAATGGCTCAAGTGGGAGAAAGGGAGCAATAGATTGCGGTATTCAGCAAGACGGTAAGAGTGGAGGGGACCTCAGCATCCGATATGTTTGTTTTGATTTGGTGGTGTATCCTTCGACGCCTGGCTTTTTTGTCGCTTTTATACCGGTTCAGCTGCCTTATCGTAGTGCTCTTATCATTGGCGATACCGCTGCACTCCGGAAACACCAACGGCCGGCTATGTAAAGAGACTACCAGCGGGAGGTCGTTAGATAAAGAAATAGCGGCATTGGGTGCCGACATTGCAGATTCTGACCATCTGTTCCCACACACACAGTGATATTTCGAGCAACTGCGTCTCAAGGCTTCGGTGGAGACATGACAGCACTTTTGTTAAGCATTGGTTAGTGCTGCCCAGAGTCATCATTTCTCGATTTCAGAGTTGGTAATTTTGAATCAGAATCGGAATCAGAAGAGCCTGTTTGGTGTGATTTCTTGGTGTAGTTGGTTATCACGTCTGCCTAACACGCAGACGGTCGCCAGTTCGAACCTGGCAGAAATCATTCGATGTGGCTTTCCTTTTTGCTCCCCCTCCGCTCTCGCCAGCCCCCCC
>MU604166.1:0-14338 GCA_025201845.1 Martensiomyces pterosporus | reverse complement strand
GCAGTTTGGTTTACAGCCAACCTTTGCAACCTGAATTCGAGCGCACAGCCCTATAGGAAATAGGGGCGGCAACAGCGATAGCAGCGGCAACAGCGATAGCAACGTTAGACGCAGCAGCAGCAGCAGCAGAAGCAGCTACACTAGACACAGAACCGCTAGACACAGCTACACTAGACACAGCACCGCTAGACACAGCACCGCTAGACACAGCTACACTAGACACAGCTACACTAGACACAGCTACACTAGACACAGCACTGCTAGACACAGCAACGCTAGACACAACAGCACAACAACGACAATGACCTTTGGGTCCGAGCTCAAGGTAAGCAGGGCGCCTAAGAAGCAAGCAGCTATCAGAGCACAGCCCACTGCTAACAACCATGCGCTGCAGCTGTCGCTGTTACTTGCATTATTTAGCCAAACGAGTTTGGTGCAATCAATGGGTACGTCGAGAAGCAGATCGACGTGTATGGCGGGCTGTACAAGATCCTGTCGGAAAAGGCAGCAGCGGAGCGAGAGTACGGGCGCAAGGTGCTTGAGCTCGCAAGGGGATACCAGGAGCAGCTGGCAGGCATCTACGAGGCAAAGGAGGGAGCGGGGGACAACAGCCTGGCGCTAACAGATGCGGAGGCGGCGGCCAGCGAGTCTCTGGAGCTGCTGCCGGCAGTCAACGAGTGGGTGGTGCGGCTGGAGGAGGAGGGCCGGCTGCACATGCAGCTGGCATCCAAGATCAGCACGGACATTGCCGACGAGCTGCACCAGGCATTTGGCAGTCTGGGAGACGCGCGCAAGAAGAGCCTGGAGTTCTACCAGAGGCTGCTGGGGGAGCGAGACAAGGTGTTTGAGCTCAAGGACAAGGCGCGTGCGCAGTACGAGTTGCGGTCAAAGGCGCTGGGCACGTCGCAGACAAGGCAGGAGCGTGCGACCAACGAGAAGGACCAGGACAAGTACCGCCAGAAGGCGGACAAGAACTCGAGCCTGCGCAACCAGGCAAAGAACGAGTACATTCTGCAGGTGGCGGTGGCCAATGCGGTGAAGCAGGCAGTCAACCACCAGTTCACGCCGCGGATCATGGACAGCATGCAGACCATCAATGAGCAGCGTGTGGCCACGACAAAGCGGCTGCTGCTGCAGCTGCTTGCGATGCAGGAGGCAGCCGACAGCAAGAAGGTCGCTGGCACACAGCGTGCCGCACATGTTCTGGGCCGTGTGACGCCGGAGACCGACTCGGAGCAGTACATCCGCAAGCGCATCGATGGCGGGCTGAGCAAGTGGGAGGAGCAGGCAGACTTCCGTGTGATTGTGGACTATGCGGGCGGCGAGGAGAGCGCCATGGCTACGGATGGCGAGAGCCAGGTGATTCTGCGCAACCTGTGTCTGCAAGCAGACCGCGAGCGCAGCAGGGCAGAGCACGAGCTGCATGCAAAGAACGAGGCTGCCGAGAAGCAGCGGCGGCAGACAGGCTCGGGAGGCAAGGGCAGCGAGCGAGCACTGGAGAAGGCAGCTGAGGCTGAGCAGGATGCCACGCTGGTTGAGCTGGCAATCGTGCAGCACAAGGCCCTGCGCGCAGCAGTTGAGAGCGAGCTGGGCCCAGTTGACCGCGGCAGCCCGCACGAGTTCAAGTCGTATACTGTGGCGATCTCAAAGACCTGCGACTACTGCGGCGACTCGATTGGCGGGCTCAACCGCAAGGCAGCGAGGTGTGCGCTGTGCAGCTACACGTGCCATGCCAAGTGCCAGATCAAGGTGTCGCCTAACTGCGCAGGACCCGACCACGAGTCCAAGGGCGGATTCCTGTCGCTGTTTGGGTCAAAGAAGAAGAGCAGGCACGAGCGCTCGGCATCGGTGGTATCTGGTGCGTCTGCAGAGTCTGGTGCATCGACAGATGGACCTGCGTCGTCGTCGAATGTGGCAAGTGGCAGTGCATCGCAGACATCGCTGCAGAGGCAGGCATCGTCGTATGGCGCCACGCTTCCCAGGCGCTCTGCTTCCCAGGCACCGCAGGCGCTGCACGATGGCAGCCCGCGGATGGCAGCAGCTGGTGGTGTGTCGAGTGTTGGGCGGTCAAACACGGTTGGGCGATCTGGCGTTGGTTCTGCAGCTGGTGGCGGCAGTGTTGCTGGTGGTGGCGGTGGCTCTGCAGCTGGCGGTGGCTCTGCTGTTGGTTCTAGTGCTGCTGCTAGCGCCGCTGCTGGATTCGGAGCTAGTGCGCTGGCAGCAGCAATGATGGGCGGCTCGCCACGGGCAGGTAGATCGCCGTCCACAGCGACAGCCTCGGCTACCGACGGCAGCTATGTGACGGTGGTGTATGACTACGAGGGCGACGGATCAACCACGCTCACCGTTCATGCAGGCGACCGGGTGCGTGTTGTTGAGCCCGACACTGGCGGGCATGGGTGGATCCGCGTCTCGGCGAGCGGGCAAGAGGGGCTGGTGCCAACCACATATGTGAACATGGACGAGTACTCTCCGCCCCACGCAGCCCCAGCTGCTGCTTCGCCAAGGTCGCCGTCGATCCGATCCAACAGCATCCACTCGCCAGCAGTCAGCCAAAGATCGTGGTCGCAGCAGCCCAGCACCAGCGCCAGCGCCAGCGGCGACTACGTTGTTGCGCTGTACGACTTTGCTGGGCGCGACGGCGAGGAGCTCTCGTTCAGTGCCGGAGACAAGATCCGCGTCACCTCGCGTGATATCGGTGGCGGGTGGCTGCAGGGCACGATCTACGGACAGACAGGGCGGTTCCCCGAGAACTACATCAAGGACGAAGACGAATGACATCCCTCCGTCTGAGCTTTGCCTTTGCGATTGTGTATTTCCTCTCTCTACACCTTTATTTCATTTGCTGCGTGTACCACGACTTGCCATATATCCGGCTCAAATGACCCAAGCAGCGGAGAAGCACAGGAGCATGATTTCCGGCGAACGCCATGGGCACAATGGAGGAGTATGTGGTCGCTGGCCATCTGGCAGGTTGTCTCCTGCATTTGCACCAGCTCCTCTTGGCACTGCCGCCTGAATGGTTGTTGCAGTCTTGATGTCCTGCTTCTAAATATAGGCCTGTCTTAGAGCTAGGGAATATGGAAGGAGCGGTGCATCTCTCCTGCCCCGCGCTTGCCTATAAAACGTGAAGCAGGTGCGGTAGTCTGCGCTCTTGCTGCCACCCAGCTACACCATCCCACGTTCACATCCCTCCACCACACAACACCCCCACCACCACACAGCACCCCCACCACCACACAGCACCCACACCCACACCCACATCCACTCACACAACCATGAAGCTGCTCTCGACTGCCCTCGTTCTCCTTGGTGCCGCTGCATCCACATCTGTCGCTCGTCCCGTCGTGGTGCAGCGCGACTACACTCCTGTTGCCAGCGGCGTTCTCGGCAGCGGCGACATTGGCAGCGGCGGCATTGACAACGGCGTCTTTGGCAACGGCGGCATTGGCAACGGCGTCTTTGGCAGTGGTGGCCTCGGCAGCGGCGCGTGGAAGGAAATCGCATCTGATCTCGAGGCAGCCATCATAGATGCATTCACCAACACCGCAACAGACAACAGCGCAGACGACATGTGGGCAGCTGTTGAGTCTGACCTCGAAGAGATGTTCATGGATGCGCTCACCAACACAGATGATACCGGCAACACAGATGATACCGGCAACACAGATGATACCGGCAACACAGATGATACCGGCAACATTGGTGACAGCGGCAACACAGACGACAGCGGCAACATTGGCAACAACTAGGCTTTGTTCTCGCATTAGTCTCTTTATGCAGTCTCTCGTGTGAATCTAAATATTGGACTATTTTTATTTGATATGAACTGCTTTCACAAGGGTAAATGAAGAAAACACAGCATGGCTTACAAAATACTTTCAAGATCTGGCGTGCACACTAACTGAGCATCAACATTTCCCAGCATAAACGCAGTGTGAGCGTCGCCAGTATTGTCCAGGGCAAGCAGGCCACGCAAGAACTGGCGCTCCGCACCCTGTGATACGTCCAGCAGGATATCGCCGATCTTCAGTTTGACAGCGCCCGATTTGAGCAAGACAAGGGTTCCAATCTGGCCTTCCAGCACATCGTCGCCTTCACTCTCATCGCTGTCATCGATCACAGCCTCTGCGCCTTGCCCTTCAGGCTTCTTCTCGTCAATAGCATCCACGTCCATCACAAGGTTCGAAATATCCGGCTTAACGTCTGCGCCTGGTGGTTTGTCGTTGCCATAGAGTTCGGCAATAGATGGTTTTACATCGGCTGAAGCACCCTCCTGCTTGGCGCTCACCTCTGCCTTTGCTCTTTCCTCATTGATTCGTGCCGCTTCCTCACGCTTTGCCTTCTTCAGCTCCTTCTCCTGGAGTCGCCGCTGCATCGTTTCCTCGCTAAACTCAAACTCTGGTATTTCAGGGATCTGGAACACCAAAAGACCCTCAGCCGGCTCATCCGGATCCGCCTTGGACTCTCCCTTAACGGCTGCAAAGACGCTGGACACCGTGGTATCCAGCTTCATCTTACTCATCTCCTCAGCTGCCCTAATCGCCATCTCCTCTGTTTGCACATCAAACTCATCTCCTTTAGCATCCTCATTATGATCTGTCAGCAGCAGCACTGGCGCATTCGGGTCGTTAGGATCAATCGCATCGCCAGTGCTCTCTAATTTCGCTGATCCTGGGAGAGGTCCCCCTCCGAGGGGAGCGTCGTTGGATGGCATGCCAGGTGGCAAAATACCGCTGAATCCGCCACCCATGCCACGGCGCGACAGGCTGCCCAAAGATGCAGGGCCCTGCGAAAACGGACCAGAGACAACCTGGATGAGTTCCTGTCTGCCTCTTCCACGCCCTCTGCCACGACCCCGTCCACGCCCATGCTCAGGCTTGGGTTCCCGCTTGACCTCGGGCTTGGGTGTGCTGGCTAGTAGCGATGAGGGTTCTTTTTTGTTTCTTCTCGCAGGAACAGTGGGTGTGAATACCATCTTTGAACCGCCGGAAGAGCCAGGCGAAGAGGCAGCAGAGCTGGATGCGCTTGCACGCAACGAGCCCAAGCGGCCGGCAGGCAGCGATCCGCTGCTTGCAGGTGGTGTTGCTGCACCTCGCCCTCTGCCGCGTCCACGTAGTCCGCCCCGACCCCTGCCGCGCACGGAGGGCTTCTGTTCAGGTGTGTCTGGCATAGCGTCTTCTAATGGGGATGAATAAATAGGTGTATGTGATGTGAGGCTAGGGGAGGCAGGCCGATAATGCAGCTTTGAAGAACAGCCCAAAAATTTTCAACAAAGCTGTGATCCTCGCCAGCCAGAGCTGGTAATTATGCCGAGTCACATGACTTGATATTCTCACACCGATGTCATGTAGTTTTGCGCCAAGAATCTGAGAAGCGAGAGTACATGTTTAAAAAAAAAACAAGGTAGAGTAAAAGGCAGAACAAAACAGAAACAAACAAAAGCAGGCTTTGGTCCAAAGAATACTTAGTTGAGGACAAAGTTGTACTGGTTATCGCCTTCCGAGTTGTGCACGAACCACAGCACGATGGATGAGAGCAGGATAGAGCTCGTCTGGATGACATTCGTGAACCCAATGTACATGACGCTGGCATCAACCTGCGGCACGATATACTTTATGGCCAAAATAGCGATCGATCCCGCCACGCCGCCAGCCAACAGGGCAATGCCAATGAATAGCGTGAGCTTTGCCTTTCCCGCAAGCCCGCTGCTTCCATAGCCGAAGCCGTCGTCGCGGAGCAGCGAGAGGTCGATGGAGTTTGTGATGAGCATGCCCAGCGTGCACAGGATGCCGGGAATCCAGTCCTCGAACCCAAACTTTACAGGGAACTCTTCTGTTGTCCGCGCTGTCACCAGTCCGTCGACAAAGAACCACCAGCCGAGCGTAAACTACGATAGAAAGGGGAGCAGGTAGGAGCAAGCATGCAGTTAGGGAGTGAAGCCAGCGCAAAGCGGGGCTGCCCGAGCGGACAGACGGGTTTGCGTGTCTTGTGAGCTTACCAAGGCGCCAGAGGCGTAGGTGCCGAAATCGCGCAGGCGCTCTCTCCATGCGCTGGGAACGCGGGGCAAATGGCAGTTCCAGATGAAAACCCTAGTCATTGTCGGCTGCTTGCGTGTATGGAAATCAGGTGTTGCTAAAAATATATATTTGTAAGGTGGTAGCAGAAAGCGCAAAGTTAAAAAGAATGGACGAGCAGAAGTGAGAAGGAAAGAAGTGCTGGCTGCGAGAGAGCAGCATGTCTACTATTTCGTCACGCTTCTCACGTGCCGTAGCGCAAAATCAACCCATGCCTGCATTGCCAGTGCCACCACAAACATATGGCCCAGCTAGGCGCTGGCCACGTCTCTGCTTTGCCCAGTTCTAGCCCTTCTCTCTCCCTTATTGCGCTACATAGGCCTAGACATAGAAAATAATTATAGAAATATGCCGGTTCGCGAGCTATATGGCGGTGCCATGAGCATGGAAATCCCCACAGGCATGGTGGATATCAGCGACTTCCGCGAGGTCCCCGACAACCAAGAGGTGTTTGCTAATGCCAGCACTGACCAAAGCATCATCATCGAGATACTCGAGTCCGTCACGCAACAGAAAGAGGAGGCGATCAAGTACCACTTTGAGCAGATCTCCGAATCTAACGACTCGTCGGACGACGAAATCATCCGCATCGAGCAAGATGCCACCACAGATGCCGCTAGCGAGACATATACGCTTGTTGGGAGGCAGGCAGTGGCCAAGTTCAATGAGAAGAGCAAGGGCGCCGTTAATGGCGTGTGCATCCTCATGGCGCTTCTGCGGATCCCGCAGCATATGGCTGACATCCTGATTACTATGAACGCTCCGTACCAGATCAGCGAGAACAGCAGTAGCTTCAAGGCTACTGGAAGCGGCGAGATGCCTGTCGACGTTGCGGAAGTGCATGCGCAGTTTAAGCGGCTAGTTGGTACATTCAAGGTCAATGACCCAGGCATTTTTGGATAAACGCATCTAGTAATAAAGCAACTGAGAATGTACAAGCCAACGACACGAGCCTTCCTTGTGTGCAACCTACTCAGCTGAGAGCATCTCGGTTTCAATCCTCTCGATAGCCGCCTTGGTCTGCTCAATGTTGCCCGTGCTCGTTTTCCTGCTGTGGTCCAGCGCCTTGCCATAAAACTCCAGCGCCGCCTTCAGGTCCCCCTTCTTCTCCGCCAGCATTCCAAAGTGGTAGACCAAATGGCTCTGGCAATTGTCGCACGCCCTGATGCCCTTGCCCTCCCTCGTAACCGCCAAGCCTGAATTAGCCCACGCAGCCGAATCATCCACTTCGCCCATCCTCTCGCTGACCTGTGCCAAATCCAGCATCACAATGGCGTCCAGGCACGTCCATTCATCCACACCACGCCTCTCTCTGCTCTCGTTTCGCTTGCGAATATCCACGAGCACGCTCTCCAGCAGCGTCTTTGCGGTCTTGCAGTCCCCTGTCAGTGCAAACGTCTCTCCAAGCGACGTCACAATATTCGCCTGCTTCAAATGAAGCTGATCCACCTCCGCAACTGCGTTTTCAGCCGTGCGGTTCTCGACCCGCTTGACAGCCTGCAGCGCCGCGCCATACGTCCTCAGCCCCGCCTGGTGGTCGCTCCGCTCAATCTGCAGAGGACCTAGTACCTCTGCGATCCTGCCGATCTGCTCGTCTCTCCACTCCTCTTTATACTTTATCACGCCCCCCTGATCCTTGCTCTTGATCACTACAGGACCCGCAACAGGCACGCCCTGGCCATCAACAACCTTGGCCCACGCATCGCTCAGCATCTGCTCTGCAGGTGCCTTCTCGCCCATCTTCGCAGCAGCCCTTGCCAGCCTGACAATGATCTCCTGCACCACCGGCGACTCCTCATCCAGCTCGCCATCCGCATATATCTGCTGCAGTGCGTGGAGCAGGAACATATAGGCAATCTGCGGGTTCGGCGCAACATGCTCGCGCATCGCAGCTCCGCGCAAAAGCTTCCGCGTCTCCTTTCTTGTGATCTCTGGAGCTGCTGGCCAGTTCGTGTCCAAGTAGTGGTTGAGCGCAAGGTAGAACCCGCCAACACCGACCACGACCAGCCCGGCCATCGCACTAATCAGTTTGATTGCTGACATGTAAGGCTGCATCTTGCCACGCACGGAGTTGTCCATGTGGAACGTCGAGATTGCTCGCCGCAGGAGCAAGTTCCGCTTGTCATTTGCCCTTGTGCACAGCAAGTTGCTGCCAGACGTTGCTGTGGCTTTGGCTCTGCTGAGCGTATGTATCGGCTGTTTGCTAGTCTTTGACGCTGCTGCTAGTCGCTGAGCGCCAAGCTGGCTAGCCGTGCGGGTAAACATGCGCGCCGCCTGCATTGTAGCGCTCTTTGCAAAGTGGCTGCTGATAGGAGAGTAGCTGAAATTGCTGAAATTGAAATTAGCGGAGAGGGAAAAGGAAGTGGCGGTGGGCGCATTCTGTTTGCAGTTTACTATAAGCAAGCATTGGTGATCAGAGCACTGGCTGCTTCCGAACCGCAAAGGCAAAGCAGATCATCGGCTCTCGTTTCCACCAGTGGCTCTGGCTCAAGCTGGAGGGCGCATAAAGTATGTGGGTTGTTATTATTACTTTAATATATAGGATAAATAGAAGGGCAAATAAGAGACGAAGAAAGACGAGGCAGTGACTAAGTGCGGGTATGAGAGAGGGAGTGTGGGTGTGATTAGGTGGAGTGGAGTGGAGTGAATAAAGTGGTGGTGGTGGTGAGCAGGCTGCGGGCGAATGAGGAGGATGTGAATATGAGATAGAGGTAAAGGAAAGGAGGGAGAGAGGAGGGGGGGTAAAAAGAGCGAGGCGAGCTAGGGGATGGCTCACAGGGCTCAGCGCATAAAGGTCTTCTTGAGGAGCTCAAGCAGCTTGGTTACGCTCAGGTGCACATACTCGAGATCAAGGATCTCAATGTTATCGTGCTGGCGCTCAAGCAGGTCATCCAGGTTAAGGTCTATGTGGATGATCGGCTTTTCACGGCCCTTGAAGAACAGCTCAATGACATATGATGCCGGCATCGGGCTGGTGATGGCAAAGTACAGGCCGCCACGACGGGTTTCGGGGATGTTCGATTCGCAGACAACGCCGTCGCGCTCGAGCTGGATCAGCGAGTACTTGAAGGGGCCAATGGGCTTTGCAGAGTCCTTCTTTTGGTTCTGCCTGCGGCTCTGCATCGGGTTGTTGTTGACGACTGTGACGCCAACGGGCATTCCGTGCTTCTTGCGCTGGTTCTTTGGCGTTGCTGACTGCATGCGCACGTTGCTCAGATACGCCTTGTATGTCTCGATTTGGAGCACCAGGTAGCCGTTGTAGTCGCAGATGGTCTTGTACACGTCACTCAGGCTGTGGATCTCCTCCTCGACCTTGTCGCGCAGGCTGCCAAGGTGCGCTAGCTCGCGAAGGATCTCTTCGGTTAGGTAGCGGTGGCCATCGTTGCCGTCAATGGCGCCATTCTGCTCAAGCTCCTTGAGCATCTCGCGCACCTTGATTCCCTTGCGCACCAGCATCGAGTCCTTTGACTGGGCTGCCTGCTCGGCAACAAACATGAGGTCGAGCTTGGCCGACGCATTGCTCTCCGGCTTGTATCTGTTGTACTTGAGGTGCGGCATGCTACGGATAATCTGCACGAGAATGGACTTTGTCTCGACGTACATGATATCGTGCTGAGTGAGCGCGTTGTCTGCCGCAAGCGTCGAAAGGTCCGAGAGGATGGGGGTCTCCCACTTGCTGAATAGACTGAGCTCCATGCTGGTGTTGAGGTTGCGTGGCACCAGGTGCGGCGCATCGCCCAGCTCGTCCAGCAGCTGGCGCAGATGCGAGTCCTGGGCAGGGGCCAGCACATGCAGGTGCTGGCGCAGGAGCGCATGCGTGTTGTACAGCTCGTTGAGCGTGATGTTTAGCGTGATGTTGTGCTTTGTCAGAGCAACGTACTGGTCCATCTCCATGTTGTCGTAGAAATCGCCAACCTCGCACAGGTCGTTGAGGAACTTGTTGATGCGGGCGCGGTTGGCCTCGACGAATGGCTGCACGTCCTCCATGTACTTCTCCTTCGAATACGACGGCTTGTTGGCCAGATTTTGGAGCATCTTCGCTACAAGCGTCAGCACGCGGCGAGGGTGCTGAGTGGGCGCGTTCTCAATCAGCATGTATGCCTGTGGAGTGACGATTGCTGGGTTGATGAAGCGCAAGAAAAAGAACCCGCCGATAAGCGAGCACACCGCAGAGTCCGGGGCATCCGGGTAGCGGCGCTTGGTGAGCGAGCGGATCTGCTTGCAGATCCAGCGGATCCCATAGGGCGTGTCGTCCTTGTGCTCGATAATCGTGTCCAAGAAGCGGTTGGCAATGCGCGTAAGCTCGTCGAGTCTTGGCTGGACAGCCGCGCGCACAAGCGGGTTGTTTGCTGCCTCCTCGGTGGTGACACCCCGCGGGAAGTTATCGACGGGGAGGCCATTGTCAACACGCTCCTGGTACAGCTCCTCGTAGACTTTGAGGGGGTTGATCTCAAGGTTGGCATCTGCGTTTTCAATGACGCGGTTGATTTCGTCCGAGATGACGTTCTTCAAGTACGCCTGGCCAGGGCCGCGCCTTGTGTATGTCGTCATCATGCGCGAAACAGGGGTGTTCTGGCGAAGCAGATTGGCAAACTCGGTTGTGGTCTCAAACTGCGCGGCAAGGACCAGCTGGAACATGGTCAGCAGCAGGTGCTCTTCGCGTGACTCGTACTGGTTTCCGTACAGCGTGAACATGACGGTCTGCAGCAGCGTGTCGATTTCGCTCAGCGTGACCAGGCGAGCCAAAGTGGCAATATGGCGGGGCTCTGTCTGCAGCAGGAAAAACAGGTTGCCGTATAGCTGCGTGTGCTCGCTGTCTGGGTAAAAGTCGTCGTTGGCATGGCTGACGTCTTCCAAATGCGACGAAAGCTCCTATTGTAGCTGCAGCAGAATGTTTACTTGCACTAGCTGTGCTTTTAGCGCAGCTGTCTAAAAATAGCAGGCACCTGAACGTACAAAGAACACACGCACATGAAGCACGCATCAAGTGCGTCATAGCGCGGCCACCAAAGGAAAGCAGAAAGGAGCACGGCAAAGAGAAGCCTGGCTCATTCGGCATGCCTGTCTCCCAAATCCGGACCAGAAAGGGCACACACTGCCTCCACCACGCCTTTGCAGGAAGCGCATTCACCAGCTTGAATCGGGATTGCATGGAGACATCGCATAGCATGGCGTGCTCTGTGTGGCGGTGGCTGGCAGAGGGCAAAGTGGGGACAAGCAACAAGGCCAGGCGGGGGAGGGGATCCAAATAAAGAAGCACTGAACGTACCTTGACCTCTTCCACCGCCATGCGGTTCTGGATCAAAAGGGCAATTCGGCTGTCGAGGTAGCGCACATCGCGCTCGAGCAAAAAGTTTTTCTTTGACTGCGACGAGATGTGGCCCTTGAGCTCGCGGAGCCTCCGCTGGGCTAAAAGCAGAAAAGCAGAAAAGCAGGCAAAAAAAAAAGGCTTTGTGTTAGCAGTCGATCAACGTGCACAAACAGGTGCATTTTGGTGGTTGGGCAGCGTCAGCGGCGCCATGGCGCATTGCGGCAGCTGCCAGCCAAGAAAGAAAAAGCAAGAAATGCTGCCGCTGCTGCCTCTGGGCGATCCATGAGGCAATCACGCTGCAGCCAGTTGGGCCGCAAGCGCTTTTCTGTCGCATCAAAACAACAACAAGCAGGCAGCAAGGCCAGAACACGCATAGCTTGCATTCTGTCTCCCCCTGGTGGCTGCACAGGAAGGGGAGGAGGGACTCTGGGCCAATGTGCGCTGGCGTTTGTTTGAGGGAGACAAGCAGGGAGGGAGTGGAATGCAATGGGGTGGGGTGGGCCACAAGCAGATGTCAGCGCAAACGATAAAGTCAAAGACAATGAGCGCAACAATGGCAGCATCGGTGACAATGGCCATGAGAGCAAAAAGACTGCTGCCCAGCACAAGGCGTCCTTTTGCTGCTGCTACTGCTGAATTGAACGGTAAACAAGGGCCTGGCGACAAGGCAGTAGCCGAGTCGGGTTCCCAGCATGTCTCGATTGCTGGGCTGGATGGCACAGCGAAGGCGAAGGCAGGAAAAGCGACCTGCTCACCAGCGCATGGTGCTCCAGAGACGGGGGGATGTCCGTCTTTTGCGCCAGCTGGCATGGGCGCGAGACGCGTGTTTGGGGTGTGCCGCATAGCCGCAAGCGGCGGCGGCTGCTGCGTGTATGCTAGAGCAAAGGCTGCATGCGCTTACCTTCCGACAGCTCATCCGAGACCTCCTCGTCGTGTTCTGCGACAATCGAATAGAGCGCCGTGACCGAGTACCTCCGGCTGCTCCGGTCCGCGTCACTGGTCTGAATGCTGGACCGGTTGCTCACGCGGTCGCTGGCATTGCTGTGTATGCTGCGAACAGCCGAGCCTGTGTGGTGCATGGCTGCTGAATTTGGCGGTGCTGCTGCCGAATCGCTAGGAACGCGGGCACTGCTTCGTCTGGCCGAATCTACCATTGTCTGTAGGGGCTATATAACAAACCAAAAAAAATAAATGCTGTTTCTGCGAGTCGTAAAGGCCTGTGCGAAATAAATGAACAAAGGTGTAGGTGTCTCGTTAGCAATAGGGGAGGAATAAAAAGAGAGCGAAAACAGGAAAAAGAGCGTGTGGTTGAGAAAGGAGCAGACCAAAGAGGCGAGATAAAAATAACTCTGTGTTTGGCTGGCCGCTTTGGGGGGGCAAAAGAAGAAAAGCCTGGCTGCGAATTATGTGGCCAAAAGAGAGTAAACAATTGACCAAGCAGAGCAAGGCGGACTCGCAGGCAAAAGGTCCCTGTGGCCCTTGGAGGAGCGCTAGAGCAAATAGGACGATAGCCAGACTTGTGGGCTGCTGCTCCGAGGCAGCACACGGATAGAAGCGAAGAGCAAGGGGCTTGGAAACACCAGGCGGAGCCTGGCTATATGCAGGACCCCGTGAACGTTTCGCAAGCTCAGACTTTGATGCCCGAGAGCCAAGAAGAGAGCTGCTGCAGATCGAGCCAGCCGATCGCGTTGATATTTGCATACATCATTGTGCTGCTTGAGAAACACTGCGTAGCACCAACACCGCATGTATTTATAGGCTCGTGCTAAAAAGAGAGCCCACTACACCAAAGCACAGCCCAAAAAGCCCGCAAGGCAGCGCCTGGCTCACACGAGGGCCTCGGCCATTTGGTTGTAGATGCGCACGCTGACGTCGTTGAACATGCAGAAGACGATGCGGTCGATGCTGTCCGCGTTCCCTGCCACCCACTCTGCCACAGTTGGCAGCACAACCCTGCACGCTGCCTCCGCCGGGTACCCGTAGACGCCCGTGGAGATACATGGGAACGCGATTGTGCGCACGCCGTTCCTCTTGGCCACATCCAGCGAGTTTCGGTACGCGCTTGCCAGCAGGTCGGGCTTCTCGCCAATCGGCCCAACAGTGTGAATAACATGCTTTGCAGGCAGGTTGTATCCCAAAGTGATCTTGGCCTCGCCGGTCATGCACCCGTTCAGTGTTTTGCATTCATCCAAGAGCCTTGGCCCAGCTGCTCGATGGATGGCTCCGTCCACTCCTCCTCCACCGAGGAGAGAGTTGTTTGCCGCATTGACGATGGCGTCCACTTGAAGCGTCGTGATGTCTCCGCGCCATATACTAATCACCGACAACAGCGAGCCAGCGGCTGCTGCCTTTCCGAGCTTTGCCGCAGCTGTCGGTATGGATGACACAGGAACTGGAGCTGCCATTGTGGTTTGTTCAAAGTGCAGCGAAGCAAAAATTGTAGCGTAACTGTCAAAATGTACAAAGCAGAGCAGAAAAGAAAAGAGGCGTGACGTAAGAGTAGCTCATGAATCCGCATGGCACGCATTCTCGTCTTACTCCTCGTCCCCTCCTCCTGAATCGAAGCTGTTTTTACGCTGTGCTCCAGCAACGAATAGTCCGCGGATACCATTCTTTTGCTCTGCCATATATCTAAATTTAGTGCCTGGAGCGGAAAATGACCTGCTTACCGGCTATTTGCAAACACCGCAACGATCAAGAACAAGGAGTAGAGCTATGTTGTTTACACCACAGGAACTGTGTATAAAGAGACTAATGCGAGAACAAAGCCTAGTTGTTGCCAATGTTGCCGCTGTCGTCTGTGTTGCCGCTGTCACCAATGTTGCCGGTATCATCTGTGTTGCCGGTATCATCTGTGTTGCCGGTATCATCTGTGTTGCCGGTATCATCTGTGTTGGTGAGCGCATCCATGAACATCTCTTCGAGGTCAGACTCAACAGCTGCCCACATG
>MU604161.1:0-14232 GCA_025201845.1 Martensiomyces pterosporus | reverse complement strand
TAACTACGAAGGGATTGAATTTGTAGCAATGCCAGTCGAGGACAGAGCGTACGATTGGCGAGTCGCTATGGCTATGCTCCAAGCACGCAAACCGACCACCGGGCTTCAGCACACGGTACGCCTCACTCAGTGCCTTTTCCCTGTTTTCCAGGTTGTGCATTCCCAGAGAGATGCTGTATGCGTCGAACGAGTTGTCCGGGATATCAACAAGATTTTCAGCGTCGCCATGGGCAAATGTGACACGGCCATCGCGCATCCACTGCGTGTCTGCCAAGCGGCGCTTGCCCACAGAGAGCATCCCGGGGTTAAAGTCCACCACGTGGACAGTTGACGTGCGGTCGCGGTTCACCTCGTCCTGGTATTTCAGGTAGCGCATGGCAATCTCGCATGTGCCTCCGGCAACGTCGAGCAGCCTTTCGCCAGGAGAGGGTGCCATCTTCTTGACAAAAATTGATTTCCACCGAGCGTGGTTGCCCAATGTCATAATGCTGCTTAGTCGTGTAAACTCTTCGGCAGCCTTCCAGTACACATCGTTCATTACCTCTGCCTTGGAGCCAGCAGGTGCCGAGTCACGATCACCGTTGCCTCTGCTACTCGTAAGCGGCTCCATGTGAGGTGAGTTATGCTGTTGTTTTGGTCCAGCAGTCACTGACAGTCCTCGGACGGAAACGACAGAAATCGATGCCAGATTGAGCGTCCTGCTCTTGATGGAGCGAGTGCTGGCTTGCAAAAACATTGCAGGTGTCTTAAAGTATGGTGCTGATTAGAATGAGAAAGAGAGAGTGAAGGGGTGTGCTACGTGAATGTGAGTAGAAATGAGCAAGGCCTTGCCTGGTGAAGAGAAGCCGTTGGTTTCATCCATTCAACAGGGCAGCAAATGTGGCGCCCATGCTGCTCTTGTCCATGTGGACAGACAACACCGCCTTTTTGCTGTTGTGCAAGCGCACTCTCCAGTGATTCCTCAACTACGGCAGCCCACCATCCCCAGGCAGCGAATCGAAAAAGTAACTCTCATGGGCAGAGGGATTTGGCTGTCAATGCTCCCAAAGTTGCCATGGCGTAATGCTTGGGTGGCAGGGTTTGAACCTCTGCAAAGTGGCCATCGAGAGAAGAAACATGCACCATGTTCAGTGCCTTCATGCACTGCGTGGTTTTCCCATTTTCTGCATGGAATGGAAGGGTGGCACAACCGTCACAATCCCCCTGTTCCATTTTGCATCCAGTGTGCATTGTTCTTTGTTGCTTGTGCTCGCTAGCACTATGCACAGAGCAGCAAACCAAATGCACTGCTGCAGCTAGTCCTCTGCTGTCCTTGTTTGAGAGAGGGGGAGGAGAACTATCGATTTTTGGGTATACGTGCAGTGGCATTCGATGTGTCCCCTTCGCAGCCACCCGGCACAACAACAGCTGAGGACAGAGATGCCTTTGTTTCTGGTGACAAGTAGCAGATAAACAAGCAGAGGTTGACAGGGCAGCTCACACATCTCAGCCCCCTTCCACAGACATGCGCATGCAAGGAGGCAACGTCAGAGCATTCATGCCGAGGTATAGTGAATTCCATTGCTCTTCATGGGTGACAGCAGGAATCCCATGGCTGGCTGCCTCTTTTTGCAGGAGACCCTTTGCTGATCCACCTTCCTTCGCCTTGTGAAATAGCCTGGGTGTTGGGCAGGATGGGCAGCGAGTATCGCTCCAAACAAGAGCTGTGCCACTTTGTACATCTGTTGTATAGGCAAGCAAAGCAAAGTGTAGGGCAAGTGTATTAAAAAATAGCGAAGGGGTTGGTTGCGGAGCTAAGGAACAACCAAGGGAAAACCAGGCCTGTGGAGATATTTATGTGCTTCTCAACCAGGGCATGGTTGGCGCTCCTAACAGAGCGGCATCCGATCCCGCCAACACTTCGATGATCCTGCTTTTCTTCTCAGTTGTTCTTTAGCTTCGTAACCAAGCACTTTGCTCTTATTATAATATATATATATTACTATCCTTTGCTTTGCCCAACCCGCCAGCACTATATTTCAGTTAAGCTATATGTCACTAACTCTCGGAAAAGTGCAAGGCTAGCTTCGGCCCATACAAATGCCAGTAAAAGAAGCTGCAAGAAAACCTGGTCAGGGCTTTAATTATCTCCTGCCTGTGCAGATATCAGAAGTAGGACTGGTCGATAAACACCTTTTCGGCGTGTTGGTAGTTTGGTGGCTTGAAGCAGTCGGCGTGGTTCTTCAGCTTGATTTCGAAGCAGTACGGCTGGGATGTTGGAGAGATAAATCTGTCTAGCCCACCAGTGCTCACATGCAGGTTCTTCCAGCCTCCACCCGTGTACAGCTGGAGACACCATGTGTCGGGGTTCCCAGAGTCTATTACTCTGAATGTGGAGTCTCCAGCGGCAGCCACGCCCTCGTTGAGCATTATCCACTTCTGTGAAGGTTTGTAGTAGGATAGCGGCCTCCACCTTCCTTCCCATCCGTTGTAAGTCTCCACAAAGCCCTCAATCCTGTTGCCGTTGATCAGGTTTGCACCAAACTCGCAGTATGCGTCTCCACCCCGTCCTGGGACTCGGAACACGACTCCAGATCCATCCACGTGCACCTGCGGGGTTTCATCGTTGTATAATCCAACCTCTCCGCCTGATGCCATCTCAAAGCTGAACGGGTTGGCCCCAATCAGGCATGAATAGGCAGCAAGTATACCACAGTAGTGTCTCATTGTTGTAGCGAGGTAGAGTACGTCTCAAGTAGTTTGATAAAGCAATTGATCAGAGAAATGTGGAGTAGGGTGGTGACACCAAGTGCCAGAGGGTGCTAATATACGTTTTGTTGAAAGCATCAAAGAGAAGGAAAGGATGCCAAAGCCCCTCCCCCGAGTCACCATGCTGCTGTCGCGTCTCTACGGTGCCATGTATTTGCGGTTGCTTGAATGTCGCTGTGTACGAATAGGAGTGGTTTAGGACATTGATTTGGAATGCACCAACAATGTGTGTAGGTCATGAGCTCAGCGGTGTTCCCATGTGCTATGCTACGGAACGAGGAATACCCCCTGTTCACACGCTCCTGCCTCAAAGCGAGTCGTCGTTGACACTCGTACGTCTGCATGGCTGGCAGAAGCAAGAGCAAAAATCAGCATTACTGGCAGCACCAGAGATGAGACAGAGTAAGATTAGAGCAGGTACAAAAGCGGCTGTCTTGTGTCGTTTCTCGTCGAGGAGCCAGCCATCCAAAGGGGGCCACAGCTGTCGAAGCGAAAGTTTTCTGCTACCGTTTCTTTTTATTATCACTGCCAAATAGGCTGTGGTGGGCACCGCTCATCAGCTTATCTCGCCTGTTTAGCAATGCTCTCTGGACTGTTGCCACCACACTTGGTTCTCAAAAATCAAATGGGGAGAGACAGCATTGTGTAGGACATGGGGACTTGAATACAGACTAGACATGTACAACGTATAGTGTTTCATTGTGCAAGGGCTGTCAGGGGTGTTTACGTCATACGACGTACATAGCTGCTTGTTGGGAACAATCCAAGCGCTGGTACGCCACGTTGTCCACACAGACGTGGGAAGTTTTCTAGAGCTGCATAGTGCTTATGTATGCATGGAGGGATGGTTGTATATATCACCCAGCTGCACCACACTCAGTTTACTATTACATGCACACTCTTAGCATGTAGACAGTAAACCTGGTCACAACCTATTAAGCTGCGTATGCTTGTCGGGGATGAGAAAAGACAGATGCTCACAGCGTGCCACTCTGTCGGTAAGTATTGCGCAACACCTTGCAAGCAAGCAGCTTGTGCACTGGCCATCATTTGTCGCGTCTAACCCCTGCTGCTGCTGGAAACAAGGGTCAATGCTGTTGCTCATATGTGATTGTTCAAAAAAAAACCGCTCTTAACAATGAACAGCTGGGACAGCAGGGTGCAGGCACTCTCCATTATTCAGGATCATTGCATTTCGCTTTTTAGTCCACACAAGCCCAGAGCCACAAAGAAAAAGCTATGCTCTGGGAAGAACAACGTAGAAGACACATGAGAAAGGATTTTCACACGAATACTCCGGACACGGACAGCACAAGAACGCCCCCGACACATCTCATGACATGCAATTTACACCACTCTGGCATTCATCCATCAGGGCACCCAGAATCCACGACCACTGTGTGATAGGTAAGCAAGCAATGAAGGAAAATACCCCTTCTAACGCGGAATCTCTCTTGTTGTCGGCCTCCTTTTTACTCTCTAGTCATGCACTGCTGCATCAACCAAGAGTACAATGAAAATAGCTGCCCGCTGTTAGGACATGGCACAGGGAAAAGCAGAAAGTAAATAGCATAGTAGGATGTGTGCTTGCGTTTAAAGGAGCAATGTGGTGCACATTCTACATGGAGACACCTAAACATGCTGGTGGGAAGCAAAATAACACTGCGACACAGTAAATAATGTATAGCATGTTTCATGATGAGTATATAACTCGCCCATGTCTTGCACAGCGTGGAGACGGGCACTCTTATTCCTTTTCCTTTTATATATACATACAAACACAAATTACAACACTACAGACCAAAGATGAAGCTCATTCTCATTACACTCGCTATTGCATCGCTCGCACTCATAGCATCGGGCGACGAATGCCTAGATGGCTGCAGAAGAGATTGCGTAGGTGACTATCAGGGCAAATGCATGTCAAACTGCGCTGCCCACTGCAGAGGTGGCTAAGATACACGAACGCTGGCAGGGTTTTAACGGGTGCGTTCCAACCTTTTTCCCTGCGACAAAATTGCGGTAGGCGGACGGCATTGCTTTCATTCACAGCACCATTGCTGCACATGTAGCCCTAGCTTTTATGAAAGTTGAATACAATTCCATACCATAGTTGTAAGTCAGCCAGACAGCAGCTTTGCACATGCTACTGATCAAATTAGTGGATACTGCAGTGTCATCGCTCGGTTAGACATGTTGAAAGCTATATGAAAACTGGTAGGTGAGCCAATCTATTTCCAATAGACCTAGCTAAAACCCAAGAAACTAGGAGAGTCCCCATAGCAGGGTCAGCTAAGGAGCACAAGAAGCCATGTCGCTAGGGCGACAGGAAACTAAGCCAACACATGCCTTCCCGCACGGGTGTCCACTGGACACCCGTGAGAGATAACTGTTGCACATGAAAACCCATGCCATCCGGGGAAGCCTGTGAATAAAATTACCTAGGCACTGCTGTGGCTCCTTGCTGCCGGCTTAGCAACATGGACCTGCAAAATTCCTTGAATGTTGTACCGTGTTTCTGAACGTGACCTTGGACATGGCTATTTTACGTTTTAGTTTTTGGCGCAAACCTAGTGTTCGGAAGAGGTTGGAACTTGACACAGGGACAAGCCGCAGGTGAACAGCACCGTTAGAGGCGTACTCCTACCTGAAGGAACAATGCACGAAGCATTCCACATCTGGGCACCTAAATATGTTAGTAGGATGCAAAAGAGTATTGCGATAGTAGACAGCATGTAGTGCATATCTTGTCTGTGGCTTGCGAGAACGTGAGGTCCATTTGGTCTATCTTGGAAGACTGTTCAACCAGCGAGGCTTATGTGAGCTGAACCTTCCAATCCCGTCAAAAGCCATATCCTATATACCAAAACAAGTCCACCGTATTGTCTTTCAGTTTTCGTGACTCATTTCTGCCTACACCACTGTAAAAAAAAATCTTTGAAAGATGTAGAGCACTCCAGCCGACAAACTGACACATCGACGGCACCTACATAACTAGCGTCTTGGTGCGGGCTGCCATGAAAGCACACCTCATTTCGTAGTATTTTGGAACTCTTCAATGAACCTCTTTGAGCCTTTGGTATTTGAATTCTAAAATACGATCAATCATTCTGCGCTTGCTGATCCAAACCAGTCACTACTTCTACTTGCCCACTTTCTATTTCCTCTTTCTAACCGGACAAAAAACCCAAATGCGGGCTGCATTGCACACCCTTACCTTGATAGCAGCAGCAACACCAGCTCTCGCTGCTGGTTTCAACAACACATGCGTAGAAGAACCTGTTTGCAATGTGGAATCAGCCATATGTACTTTTGAGCAAGGTGGTTGCGATAATGGGCTACTCTGCGCATATTATACATGTCTGAAAGACAACGGCGGATCATGCCAGTCCGAAGAAGAGTGTGCACCACAGGGCGACTTTGGCTCCATATGTCTCGACAGCAAATGCGCCATAAAAGGGGAAGTCGGCACACCTTGCCAGTCACATACCGACTGTTTCGACAACTGCATTAACAAAGTGTGCGCGAGAGTAGTGAGAGGGGCAACGGGAAGCTCCTGCACCAGCAACGTACAGTGCGATGGGTTCTGCAACACCAACACGAACAAGTGCGAGGGGATCACCAGATCTAGCGGATGCACCAACGATACCGACTGCAGGAGTGGAATATGCTGGTGCGGAGCATGCTGTGGAGGCACAGTAACAGAATGCGAAAAGAATAACGGAAGCTGCATCTAAAGCAGCCATTGCAGTTTAGTATCACTATCTCACACAAACTATACTTCGCTTTGTTTTGTGCATGTGTATTGCGTTTCATACTGCACCTCTTAGCTTGTCCCCAGCACCTTGCACATGTACTATTTTTTTTCTAAAGACAAACCACTAAACATTTTACACTTGCAAAGTGCCGAGAGCAAACAACGTTATTGCACTATTGTTTGTTGTGACAAGTATAACGAGCTTATAGCCTCATGTGCAATGGCTATCTCTCGCAGGTTCCCTCTGGACACCTGTGCGGGACAGCACGTGTTTACTTAGTTTCCTGTCGCTCCGGCGACATGGTTTCCTGTGCTCCTTAGCCGACCTAGTAGCACTTAGCGTTCACAAGTTTTGTCAATACAATTGAAGGCACCGGTGTCCACCAGCTCGACCACACATAAATGGTTTATTTAGCTACCTTTATGGATATTCAATACGGCTTGATGTTGCGGCCCTCGACTTGTTTGAGCGTTCCGGTGGAGACATAGGTGTCCATATATGTCGACAGCCTCGACTTTGAGGCAACAGCGAGCGGCTCGTCAAGCGGGATGGCCGGGACCCAGTGCCTGGCAATGAAATCAAGCGCTTTCTTAAACTGCGCTCCATACGCAGCCATCATTGACGCTCCAGCAATCTCCAGGAACGTGTTGACAAGCGAGGGCGAGATGGCCCGTGGCCTGAGGTTGGTAATGCGAGCGAGCCACGTCCACCCGTGAGCAACTGGGAACGGGTTGGGCTGGCTGTTTGGAGGCGTGGTCTGCAGGACAGCAGCATACAGGCTCAGCATCCCATTCATCCGCTCCTCATACATGACATCCGTCTCCAGCACGTCGTCGTCCTTCTCCTTGTACCCGATGCTGCGCAGAAACTCGTCGCTGCTCTGGTTGGGCTTTCGGCCGATAAACTGCGGCACGATGTAGGGGCACTTTTTGACCAGCCGGACCAGAAACAGGTCCACCAACCCAGGGTGCCTTAGCATGACATTCACTGCAACGGCAGCTAGCGGATACGCAATGTTGCGGTGGACAGTAACCTCGGTCTCGGCCTGCTTGACGATCGCCTTTGCTGTGAGGTTGATGACCCAGGTCTGTGCATCAGGGCCGTAGCGAGCCGACTCGTCAATGATGCCAATGATCTTTTGCGAGATGCGGTTGACAAACTCCTGGCTGTCCTTCAGCTGGCCGATGCTGCGGGTGATCAGCCCCTTTTGCATGAAGCAGTACGACTTGACCTCTTTGTTTTCTCTGATCTTTGGTGCAAGGCTGTCCATTAGGCTTCGGTAGCTTGCGCGGTAGCCCTCGGCCCACTGCAGTGCATCGGGAGACACCTGTGCCGATGGCCATCCAGTCGCGCCTGCCGTGGCCGACTCTGCCGGTGCAGGGTGCTGTTCAGCAGCTTGTTTCCTTGCAGCTAGCTGCTTCTGCTGTTCCTGCTCCTGCTGCTGCCTTTGTTGTTGCTCTGCTAGCCTCATGTCCTCCGCCTCCTTCTCGGCCTGCTGGGCTATCCTTTCCTTCTCCTGCCTCATCTTCTCTTCTGCCTCCCTGACGATGCGCAGCTTCGCCTCCTCTTCCTCCTTCTGCTTCTGCTCGTACTCTTGCCGCAGTTGGTCGAGGCGTTTCAGCGTGTCTTGGACGCCCTTGTCGATGTCGCCTGCCCTGCCCGTATCATCCGCTGCAGCCACACTCACGGATAGCTGCGCCAAGAACTTTCTTGTTTCCTCCAGCTCCCTGTGGATAGGCTGCGCATAAGTCTGGCACGCCCTCGCGCGAATGCTCTCGACGTCATCCCCGCTGATTTTCCGGTGCTTCACCTTCACTTTCTCTGCAAGCTCCCTAAAATGGCTGGCTTTCGAGTAGCTGCTGCCTGAGAGGGTGCTCCCACGCGCGCCAGCAGCACCGGGGAAGGGGGTGCCTAGGTTGCGTCGATTAAACAGCCGCCAGCCACTCAGGTCGGCAAGCCGGGGCTCGTCAGCTAGGCTCGTTGACCTGCGCTTCCGCTCAAACAGACTGCCTGTTGGAGAGCTGTGCGCACTGCTGCTTCCAAACACAAAGCTGGTGCCTACCACCGCTTGCCGCTTTATTGGCGACGCTGTCTTGCGCCGCGCAGACTTGGATTTCGCGTCAAATTTAACCGTCAGGTGCTTCTTGTCGGGCTCGGAGGACGATGCATCGCTGCTGTCGAGTCCAAGAAACAAGCCGTATTTCATTTTTCTTTCTGCTGTGAAGTGGGAGCCACGGCAATCGAAATTAGAAAGCGAAAACGCGAGAGTGGAGGACAAGCCTAAACACACAGCGAACAGCTCCCCTTCAAAAATACCACAAACGCCAGCCTTCGTTTTGCAGTGGTGATCTAATCTCCATGGGCAAACAGGATCACTTTCCCACCTGGACACAGAATCAGGCGGTTCGGCGCACTTGCCATCGCCGTTGTATTGCTAGCCGGTAACGAGCAGCTGGTTTGCGAAGGGACACCCGTGTTTAACCGTTGTTTACACACTATGGAGCCAGCAGTCACTGTTGGCTATTGGCTGCGGGGATCACTAAATAAAACAGCACTGTTTCCCGATCGCAGTCTGGACACTGGCGTAGGACACCCAAGTGAAACAGTAGCCACTCCAATGTCAGGGTCAAATGGCAGGTGATTGATAGCCCCTAGGCCAACTTGTTGTCCATTCGTTATACGTATCGAGTGAAAATAAAGGCTAGCTGGCACGCTGCTTTGGTCGTGTCGCTCACACTTGTCTGACGAGTGCGCTTCTGGATGCACACGCCATAAAAAAAAAATGCGCATTGCTTGCTATGCGCATTCTAATCGGGCTGCGAATATGCAGCAGGAGAAAAGCGAGTATGCCTTGGTACATAAGAACCAACAGTCCACAACTACGAATACCTTATGCGGAATCCAGCACTTTCTCGCGCATCTACCTTCGTACTGCTATTCTGAACACCGCCTTGGCATTTCCGTAAGTATCTCCTCCACCACGCCGAGGAAGAAAGGCATAAGCGCCGCACTGTGCGCCATCCAGCCAGCCTAATCACCAAAATGTGCCCAAACTATTGAACCGCAGTAGGAACTACAAAGTCGAACCATCCCCTACCCACCCACCCCATGCCTAGCAGCGAAAAGAAGGCGTCCCCAGACCGCCAGCGCCAGCAGGATGAGGCGGCTGGCGACAGAGATTCATTGGGCGACTCCATCCATACGGCCAGCGATTTCAGCGACAGCGACGAGCCCATCACCTCCTTCGGAGAGCCGCTCCATGTCAGCATCAGCCGGGGCACAGCCCGCTTCCAGTCGATCCAGCGCGCCTACAGCAAGCAACTCACGGCCGGCGAGGAGGAGGAGGCAGCCGAGGCAGCCGGGATCGACCTAACCACCTGGCTGCGCGGCCGCCAGATGGCCCAGGGACCTCCGTTCGCCAAGCGGTTCGGTCTGGTCTTCGACAACCTGGACATCTACGGCACGGACGTGTCCAACAGGCACATCAGCTCCCTGATAACCCCGTTCTGGAAGATGATCAAAACGAGCTACAAGGGATTCGGCCTCATCCAGCTGCTGACTGGAGGAAGGAGGAAAAAGCTGCTCCTGAGCAACATTTCGGGCGAGGTGAAGGACGGCGAGATGCTCCTCGTCTTGGGCCGCCCGGGGTCTGGGTGCTCGACGCTGCTCCGTGTGCTTGGCAACCAGAGAAAGTCGTACACAAAGATCGACGGCACCGTTTCCTACGGCGGCCTGTCGCCCGAGGAGGTGGCACGGAGCTACAGGGGCGAGGTCGCGTACAACCAGGAGGACGACGTGCACTTCCCCACACTCACGGTGCGCAAAACTCTGAACTTTGCAATCCAGTGCAAGACGCTGAGCAAGCGCGTTCTGGAGGACCGCGATGCGTACAAAAGGGACGCGCTGGTCATGCTGATGGACATGTACGGGCTGACCGACTGCGCAGATACGATCGTCGGCAACGCCTTCCTGCGCGGAATCTCTGGCGGCGAGCGCAAGCGCGTGAGCATTGCCGAGCAGGTAGCCTCGGGTGCATCCGTTGAGATCTGGGACGGCAGCACGCGCGGCCTCGACTCGAGCTCCGCCCTGGACTACATCCGCTCGCTGCGAATCAGCGCCGACATCCTGCAAAAGTCTGTTATTGTCACCATCTACCAGGCCTCGCAGAACATCTACGACCTGTTCGACAAGGTCATGGTCATCGACGAGGGCCGCCAGCTGTACTTTGGCCCAGCCAACAAGGCTGTCGAGTACTTTGCCAGCATCGGCATCCACAAGCCGCCGCGCCAGACGACCTCGGACTTCCTCACCGGCCTCACCCAGCTGCAGGAGCGCTCGGTCATCCCAGGGTGGGAGGACCGCGCACCCAAGACGGCGGAGGAGTTTGAGCGCGCGTGGCACAGCTCCCGCGAGTTCCAGCATGTCAAGGACCATGTGAAGATGTTTGAGAACCAGCTCACACAGGACGGCCGCGGCCAGGAGATCCGCGCGTTCGTCGACCAGACAAAGATGGGCACAGCCAAGAGCAAGCTGCGCCGCTTGTCGTCGTACAACACCACGTTTGTGTTCCAGCTGGGCAAGCTGATCACGCGCGAGTGGGAGATCTTCCTAGGCAACCGGCCGCAGATTGTGTTCAAGGTCCTGTACAACATCTCGTTTGCCATCATCGTCGGCACGCTGTTCATCAGGCTGCCCAAAAACACGTCGAGCTTCTTCACGCGGGGCGGTGTGCTGTTCTTTGCGCTCCTGTTCAACTCGCTCACGTCTCTCGCCGAGATCCCCAAGGCAGTCACCGGCCGCGAGGTGGTGTACAAGCACAAGGCGCTGGCCATGTACCACCCCGCTGCCCTGTCGCTTGCGCAGACGCTCGTCGACACGCCGTTCATGCTCTTCCAGGTTGTGGTGTTTGGGACGATCCTCTACTGGGCCACCGGGCTGCAGCGGACAGCTGGCCACTTTCTGGCGTACCTGCTGTTCCTCTACATGGGCTCCCTGTGTCTCACTGCGTTCTTCAGGCTGATCGGCAATGCGTCGCCCAACGTCGACGTCGGCCACACGGTGTCGGGCATCTGCCTCCTGTTCATGATCCTGTACGTCGGCTACCTGATCTCGCCAGGCTCCATGCACCACTACTTCAAGTGGATCTACTGGATAAACCCGCTCGCCTACGGATTCAAGGCCCTGCTGTCGAACGAGTACAAGAACATACGGTACCCCTGCGACCGCAGCAACCTGGTGCCGCAGGGGCCCGGAATAGGCATTGCCAACCAGGTGTGCACCATCGCAGGGTCGCGGCCTGGCCAGTTGTATGTCAGCGGCAAGGAGTACTTGGAGCGCGGGCTGCACATCCACACGCGCGACGAGTGGAAGGACTTTCTTGCAGTCACGGCATTCTGGCTTCTGTTCGTCGTCCTGATCGCCACCGTCATGGAGTTTGTTGAGTTTGGCAGCCGGGGCTACACGATCAATGTGTTCAAGCGCTACCCGCCGCATGTGCAGCGGATCACGAGCGAGAGCGAGGAAGACAGCGAGCACGCCAGGAGGTTCGGTACAGTTCCCACAGGTGGTCCGACCGACGACCAGATCATTGCGGGTACCGCGTACACGTGGAAGCACGTCAACTACACCGTGCCCGTCAAGGGCGGCAAGCGGCAGCTTCTGGACGACATTTCGGGGTACATCAAGCCGGGCACCATGACCGCACTGATGGGCTCGTCGGGCGCCGGCAAGACCACGCTTCTGGACTCGCTGTCGCAGCGCAAGACCATCGGCAAGCTCGAGGGCGAAATGCTGATGAACGGCGCGCCCCAGCCCAACAGCTTCCGCCGCATCACTGGGTACTGCGAGCAGCTTGATGTGCACAACCCGCATGCGACTGTGCGCGAGGCCCTGCGCTTCTCGGCGGCGCTGCGTAGGCCGGGCTCCGTGAGCGAGCGCGAGCGCAACGACTACGTTGAGCACGTCATCTACCTCCTGGGCATGACTGAAATCGCCGACTGCCTTGTTGGCGACCCCGAGTCCGGCGAGGGCATTTCGCTCGAGGAGCGCAAGCGCCTGACGATCGGCGTCGAGCTGGTCGCCAGACCCAAGATCCTGTTCCTCGACGAGCCCACCTCCGGTCTGGATGCGCAGTCGTCGTTCACCATCGTCCAGTTCATGCGACGCCTGGCTGCCGAGGGCCAGACCATCCTGTGCACCATCCACCAGCCATCGGCCATGCTGTTCGAGCAGTTCGACCGCCTGCTGCTCCTTGTACGTGGCGGCCACACGGTGTACTTTGGCGACCTGGGCCACGACGCGCAGACGCTCATCAACTACTTTGAGAGGAACGGCGCTGAGAAATGCCCGACGGACGCCAACCCAGCCGAGTACATTCTGAACGTCGTGGGCAACAAGTCCTCAGGCATCGACTGGACACAGGTGTGGTGCGACTCGGAGGAGAAGACCACTGCGCTGAGCGAGATTGACCGCATCAACAGGCTCAAGCAGGAGCATGGGGAGCACGATGAAGACGTGGATAACTCGCGCAAGTACGCCCGCTTGCTGCCCTACCAGCTGCAGCTGGTCACCCGGCGCATGTTCCTTTCGCACTGGCGCGACCTGCAGTACAACCTGACGCGCCTGGCGCTGCAAATAATCAGTGCCCTGGCCGTGGGATTTTCGTTTATCAAGCTGGGCAACGGCACAGTCGACCTGCAGAACAGGGTGTTTGCCATATTCGAGTGCGCCGTGCTCTCCGTCCTCATTATCAACCAGGTTCAGCCGCAGTTCCTGCGCCAGCGCTTGTACTACAGCCGCGAGACCTCGACGAACCAGTACGGCTGGGAGGCGTTCTCCTTTGCCATCATCTTCACCGAGTGGCCCTTCTCCATATTCTCCAACACCGTCTTCTCCGTGTGCTTCTACTGGCTTGTGCGGCTCAACCACCACGGCAACCGCACCGGGTACTTCTACCTGATGTACATCCAGCTGGGCATATTCTCGTGCACCATCGGCCAGGCCATCGCCGCCTTTTCGCCCAACGACATTGTCGCCTCCATGCTCAACCCCATCTTCACCACGATGATGACCCTGTTCTGCGGCGTCACCATCCCCTACTTCCAGATGCCGCGGTTCTGGCGTGTCTGGATGTACCACTTGTCGCCATACACCTACTTCATCGAGGGCGTCATTGCCAACGACCTGCACGAGATGCCGATTCGATGCCACCCAAGCGAGTACTTCAGCTTCTCGCCCCCAGCTGGCCAGTCATGCAGCCAGTTTGCCGGCAGCTGGATCTCCAGGTCCCCCGGGTACATCAGGGACATGGGCGCCACCTCGTCGTGCCAGTACTGCAAATACAAGGTCGGCGACGAGTACTACAAGAACCTGGACTGGTCGTACAGCCACAAGTGGAGAAACTTTTGCGTCATGCTTGGGTTCATCTCCTTCAACATCCTGTTCACCGTGCTCATGATCCGCATATACAAGGTCAACAAGCGCTAGGGAAAAATAACAAGCATTTCCTGCATATTTCAGCATTTTCTTTCGTATTCGCCTCCAGACAAGTAATTTTCAATCAAACGCTGAGCTCCTTGACCGCGGCTGAGGCTGCTCGTCGCGCGGCAGCGTGATAACCAGGTGCGCTGGCACATCCATTTCCTTGTTATCGTCGTCGTCAAACTGCACCTTGTACATCGGGTTCCTCACTGGGTCAGGCGGCATCGACGCGTCCTGCACGCCTCCC